>JAQZBX010006565.1:0-52782 GCA_029593785.1 Cabassous unicinctus | reverse complement strand
CGCATTTTGGAGCATTGCCACTAATTGTGGATTATAGTGTACATTGTAGTTTACACTCTCTCCTGCACAATTTTGTAAGTTATGACAAGATATATAAAGGCCTGTATCTGTCATTGCAGTGTCATTCAGGACAATTCCAATATCCCAAAAATGTCCCCATATTACACCTATTTTTCCCCTCTCCCTCCCCTCAGAACCTCCAGTGGCCACTGCCTCCACTTCCATGATAAAAGTTCTTCTGTTGGTAGAATCACAGTAAGTCTGTAGAAGAATACCAGTAAGTCCACTCTAGTCCATAGTTGGTTCCCCAGTCCTGAGGATTCCGGGATGGTGATGCCCTCTCCGCCTCTAGTTGAGAGGGTCTTTCTGCCATCTTTGAAAACCCATAAGCAGTCTGCTACTCTCTGGCTGCCTCTGACTCTGGCTCACCACGGGCTCCTGGAACACCCTGCCCTTGTGTGGGTGAACGAGGCTGTTGCAAGCCTCAGACACGGAGTTTGTATTCTGACAGTATTTGGGGGTGGTGATTTCCATCTCCCCCACTGTGTTGAGTGCGCTAAGGCTCTGGTAATGGTGGTCCTCAGCAGTGGAGCCCCGTGTGGACGCCATGGCAGGACTGGTGGGCTGGGAAGATCTGGCCTGGGCCGCTTCCCGGCCCTCCCCCACGCAGGTCTCACACACCTGGGGACGTGGCTCTGCCTACCTGGTGCCCCATGGCCTCTCAGGGCCAGTGCTGGGCTGGGTCTGCTGTCCCGTTGCAGGATTTCTTATATTCAGCAGAAACAGTTCTCAAAGAGTAGCAAGTTCAGGTTCAGAAGTGGGATAAGAAAGGTGCCATAGTTTCGCTTTTCCACGTTAACGCCTACCCCAAAAATATTCGTGTTCTTAGTGGAGTAACTGACTGGATTGGAAGGAATGAAGAAATAAAATGTACCTTGGCTTTTTATAAATTTAGGGCCAATTTCCAACTGGACACCAATTAGGGCCTAAATATATAATAAGAAAATATATTTTCTTTCTCAGACATACTTTTAAAAAAAGCCCTGGACAGAGGGGAGAAAAACATCTTGGTGGAGAGGATTCATTGAAAGTTTGTCTCGCCGTGGAACCATTTTTCCTGGTTTTCCTTTTTTTTCTTTTCTTTTTTTCACATTCTGGCAAAAGATGGGGTTTTAACTCAACAGCCCAGTGGGTACACACATTTAATAACTTTTCAACTCGAAGCCTTTAGGTTTATTTTCAATATTTAATGACTATAAAATAAAGGAAACAATTCAACCTAAACTATTTTAAACTTAAAATTAGATCAACATTTCAATAGAATTTTATGGATTTTTCCCATAGAGAATATTCCAGAAGTCAAGTGCATGGAAACATTATGATTTTAAAAATTAAAAAATCATGCTTTCCTGTATTTCAAAATCTATTTAAATGCAAAATAGTATTTTATGTAAATTAAAATTAGGCAGCTTTTCAATCAAAGGAACTTTGTGTTGGAGTGGAGGTGCCCTAGTGGCAGCAGGGTGCCTTTTCGTTGATTGGAAAGAAAGTTTACACTTCTTGCTACCTTTTCATTCACTTCGATTGTCTATCCATCCCTGGATCTGAAAAACCATCCTGACTTGCTGAGTGATCTCGTATGAAAGCGGCAGAGGCAAACCCACTTCTTCCCCTTTGAAGAGTCAGCATTCAGTGGAGCGGGTAAGGGCCCACTCAGCAGTGCCTTGCTCTGCTCTGTCTCTGTTAGGTACAGGTCTCTCTAACTTCATAGAGAAATTCAAGATAACTGCTGTATTAAAAAGTTAGGCTTTGGCAGGGTTGGCTTTTGACAGTGGATAAAGCCAAATTTTGACTCTCTTTTTTCTGGCAAAAACCTTGTTAAGAGCTATGGCATTGTTGGGCATGTGCCAGTCTGCTGAGCCTGCATCCTTTAACTCCTTTGGTGTAGATGATAAAAATGTCTTTAAGGCAAGTACTTAGCATGTGACTTTTTTTTATTACCAAGTCCTTCAGGAGTAGAGTGGGTATGTTGCTTTACAGGATGGGGAATATTAATGAGTCTCCCCCAAAACAGGCAGGAAAAAGGAGGGTAAACCTGAGATTTTAGCATGGAACCTTAAGTTGGCATGCAGTGAGAGAAAGGAGGAGTCTGGTGCTTTTGCTAATGTGCATCAGGAGTTTCATCCTTCATCTCAGTGTTCGGAATGTGTAGTCGTCCGTCCTGTCAGGTATGCCAGCACTTTGGACAGTACTCACATGTATCTTTTGTGCCAAGAGCAAAGTTCCTTCTCCTTTAATATCAATTTACCTCAGTCCTACGTTTGATCCTTTTGAGAAGATTATAGTTTATCTTGAAAAAGCCAAATGTGGGGTTAGCAAGTGTGATGAAACCCAATGAGGCGGCTTTTTGATGGCTTTTCTGAAGCGGGAATGTCAGTCTAATACCTTTAGCCCAGGATGTGGCCTTCTGATGGCTTGTTCTCTGTAAAGTTTCGTGTAGACTGCAACATTGTATATGTGTGACTCATACAACTTTGACATTTTCTGATACAGTTTAATCACATTTATTATAAACAGCCTCTTCGTGGAAATGCAACTTTATACAAAGAATACTGCTTATTTGTATTGCAATGCATTATAAATTTGTTATTTATGTTCTTTGTAATAGTCTTGGTTCTTGAGCCCTATGAGATTTGATTTTTTCTCTTCATCTGTGTATTCTTTGCTTCCTCAAGTAGCATCTGCAACAACGAGAATGGAAAATCCAGATACAAGTTTGAAGCAGTACAATGCCTAAATTACTGATCTCTTGATCACAATTGTACGCAATCCTTGGGCCTGTATGTTTTCATTTTATTGTAAATCTTCATTTTCATCAAACCTTAATGGTAGTGATGACTGAAAGTAAATACAAAATGGCATATTCCTTTTCAAATGAATATTCCTCTGTACATCCACAGTTCTGTTCTCTCTCTCTCTCTCTCTCTCTCGCACGTGCGCGCCTCGTCTTTCTCGTCTCTCTTTCTCTCCCTGACTTGGTAAACCCCAACCCATCCTTTCTACCTTTGAGCTTCTCTGGAGGGTCTGCCCTCAGTAAGGGTAAGTGCAGAGATCCAAAGGCTCCTCCTTGTTCGGCCCGCTGTGCTGCCTTTGACACTGAAGGCACATCTCTCGCGTCTCCCTTTTGTCCAGAGGTGTGGGGTAGCCAAAACTTTAGCATGTGGCGGGAGATTCTTATAATCCTCCACGGCGCAGAGGTTTGCTCGGGCCTCCCACGGCATTCCCAACTCTTCCCACCATTACGGCAACGGAAAACAAGGGGTGAAGCGACTCTTAAATACTCCTTTGGGCCAAAATAATGGAGATTTGGTTTTTCTCTTGGGGAAACTGGTTGGGAGGCGTGTAGTGAGAAGAAAATTCTCAGACTTGCTTATCACCAAATCCCTCCCTCAGAGGAACTGGCTCAGAATGTCTGGCTGTTTGCACTTGCAGAGAAATAAATCCATTATGTTGCATCTCAGCCCAGTTGAACTTGGTCTCAAATTCTTGGTGGTAACAAAACCTGTGGTTTTTGAAGCCAGCAACACTGAATTGCAAAATGTAAGCCTCTGCCTTGCCCCAGTTTTGAAGGCTCTTTGGCAGTATTCCACAATACTAGGAATTATTTCTTCGAGCATGTGCTCTCCTTGAGGTTAATAACTATGTTAGGGTAGGCTAGGCTGTGTTAGCAGACCCCCGATTTTCAGGGGTTTTAAGAACAAGAATATTAACTTTTTCACTTAGTCCAGTGCCGGAGTCCAGGTGGTGGTGGCTGTGCTTCACGCAGGTTTTTCCGGGGCCCAGGTCGAGGGAGCCTTTGCCGTCCCTAACGTACACTCCTAAGTTGACTGGTCATCTCCCTCCCACCCCAGTCAGAAGGGAAAAGAGCATGGAGGAGCATTCCTGGGGGGTTTGAGGCTAGGCTGCAGGAGGCACACGTGTCATGTCTGTCCATTCCCCATGAGAGGACATAGTCATAGGGTCACGCAGCCTTGCCACGTGCTAGAGAAGAGTGGCGTTTGAGAGCGAGCAATTTTACTTACATTTATGTCCTTAGTTCTTGGCAAAGAGTAAGTTCCTGAGAAATGTCGATCAGCGTGCACACATGGCTGGAGAGAGCCGAGTGCATGTGGACCTCATCCTTGTTGTCCTAACTTCACCATTACTGGTCTTCAAAATGCCAGAGTTTTCAAACGGTGCTGTGTGTTCTCGTGGACTTTACATTTTACCTGGCAAGATACTCAAGGTTGGCCACTGGCTTACAGTGCTAAATAATAACATTGAACAGAGTATTCTAAGATTTCCAAAGATGGGGAATAAACTGGGCAAAGCCACATGATGATAAAATAGAGAGTCAAGTCATGTGATCCCTCTCTGGAGCTTCTAGTCTCCTGACCCTGAGAGAATAAAATTACCTTCTAACAGAGTAAATTGTTCTTTCAAATGGCGTGTGATAAGGGTCATTTCTTTTTCTTCTGTGCTTTTTTTAAACATATATGTGAACAAATATTGGCATTTAGTTTAAAACTGCAGGTCTGTTCTCTTGCTATGACCAAAACAACTCTCTCCCCTGCAATTGCAGCACTATCCTAGTGACAGGTTGAAGTTGTCACCACAAGAAGCAGTGGAGCCCATGTCTATTCATGCAAACAAAATAGTGATTTGGGGGCACACTGCCTAAAAGGGTTTCGTAGTCAGAGGAATCTCAAAATTGTTTAATAGGCTGATGATGGAAATCTCCAAGGAGGAGTTTAGACGTTTGCGTTTCCCAAGCATATTTGACAATATTGTGGAGCAGGGAATGTTGACTTAAATATAACTGACATCTTTTGTAAAGGCAGAGCTGAGCTCAAAGGAAAGGAAAAGTTAACGGAAGGCAAAAACCATAAGGAAAATAAACCTGCCTGGCACGGGGGCTGCCCTGGTGATGGAGGGGGTGGTGGTGGTAGGGAGAGCTACCTAGGTGATGAGAGGATTTGTTTTACTGGCCATGTAGGTATCAGGTGCAGGGCCTTGGCTGTAGGAAGCTGGACAATCCCAGCTGCATCCTTGGTGAAACTCACATCTGCCCACTAGCTCATGGAAACTACAGGAAAACATATCTATCCTGGCAAGGCTTTGTGTTGAAAAACGATAGGCTTCCTGAGATACTGGCGGGCCTGGCCCTATTGGAGTTTGAGTTTATACCACCTTCATAGTCTGAAAAGGTCCTGAACCAAGACATTCTGGATACAGGAAATCTTAATCTTTCTGAACACACACCCCATCTGGGCTTCTAAGGTTCTCCTCACTGCACAATTAGGTCACAGCTCCAGGGAGGTGGTAAATGCGGAAAGAGCCTTGCCAGAATTCTCTGTGGTTGGGAGTTGGCGGGGAGGCTGTGAGTGTGTCAAAACAACTGTGTCTCTGTGCCTATTGGGCTTTCTAGCTGCTGCCTCCCAACTCTGTTTTATTCTGGGCCAATCAAAATTCTTGCCAGGCACCTCTGACAGGAGCAACTGTCAGGCTCAGCTCCCTCTGCCAAAATTCACCATTATCCTCTCCACCAACACTGGAAGCAGAGAATGGAGAACTTCCCCAGGAGCCAACATGTCAGATTTTTTATTCCGTTCCCCCTTCACACGAGACTCTACTCCTCTCTCCCAGCCCTCGATCCTCATGCGTGAAAGATGTTTCTGCTGAGAAACGCCCCCAGGGCAGAGGCTACTACTAGATGGTCCCCTTCTCCACAGCTAAAGCAGACATTGGTCACGTCCAGTCCTCCAAGTTTGGCCAGGCAGCCCACCGCCACGTGGACTCACCCAGGCTGCATCCTTCCAAACCTCTTCTTATCACTTAAAACCTGCTTGCACTGGAAGCAAACTGGCGTCCTCAGTCTCCAAAAGGAGCTACTTCTACAGGGCTGTGATTAGGATTTGGGTGTGTTTATGCTTACCCAAAAAGACTTTACTGGGCTAGAGTATCCTGGTCATCGCTTACACTTCCCTGAATCTGCTCAAGGCATCTGTCGTGACCCCTTCCAGTCCATTCTTTCTCCTCCTTATCCTAGGTCAGCTTTCCCAATAGGGAGAATTCATGTGGCTCTTGCTTCAGGATTAAAACCCAGCAAATCATGGCTGGCTCACCTCCCCACTCCAAACCTCATCTCATCTCTTTTGGCAGGCAGCCCACAATAGGAGGTTTTTCTGGGACCCAGGTCAAGGGAAACTTAATTCTTGTTTCCAACTTCCAGCCACTTAATACTTATGGGTACATCTTTTCAAAGTTGTCCAGAGCATCAGTGGCAAGCTTTTCTGGATTTAACTTCACATGTCACCCCTGGTAGGATAGTAGATGCTAGCATCTCTATTTTTGAATCTGTTTCTGTGTCTTTGTATCATTTTAGTGGAATGCTCAAACCACAACATAAGGTTTTTTGATTTGGCCTTTCCTTGGCATAATACTTCCCACACATTTCTTAAGTTTCTGGGAGCTATTAGCCTGTTCCAGTGGTTCCAAAGTCTGCTTGAATTTGAGTTCCGCAGCAGCAGCCAGATCCCTCTGGAATAAATCTGTTCACTACCAGAGGAGCGGGACAGCAGCTTCTGACTGCTCCAAGCAGTTTTAAGCTGTCTTAAAACTAGAATGTCCAATTTGCAATTTCACAAGGGAAGCTTAGTTTTCTTTTTTAAAAAATCTCAATTTTACTCCATTATATTTGCTACATAAACCTTTTCAAATTGGAACCATGCATTTCCCCCCAAATCACAGTTTTCATTTTAGCAAGACCAGCCACATTGCCTTCTGGTATTTCTAAACGCCCACTTCAGTCCCCACTTCATTGTTCCATTGTTGCAAGAGTCTTAATAAAATGCACTGTTGGTTCAGGTGACAATTTAATCCGAGGTGTGCTGGGTATTCTATCACAAATCCAAAGATCCGGACAGTCACTCCCAAAGTATAACCCATCTAAATCCAGTGACTCTACAAGGTCCAGGCTTTCCAGCCAAAGACTCTCAGCCCGGAAGCCACAAGCATAACCAATCACCTTCATCTCTGGAAAATTAAAAAGGGCAGTCCAATTCCCTATACAGAGCAACACTTCCTAAAAGCTCCATGTCATTTCTCTTTTTTTCCTACTGTCTCATGCAGGGGGCTACCCTTCAACTTTCACCGCTTCCTCGTTCTCCATTCTATTCCACCACAAACTTCTCCCTGCACTTTTTCCATGAGCTCTTGTTTTTATCCTTTCTTTACTTGCGTGTCTCTATTTTCCTCTTTTGAGAAATAAATCTCAGTTTTTTTCTGCTACAAATCTTTTCTTTTTTATTTCTTTTATTCTCTTCCCCCACCCCCACCCCAACTGCTCTGAAATTGCATAATAAGATCTAGGGTGGAAATATGGGCAAACGAAAGAAATGGGACAAAGCTATGCTCTTCCTTGCTGGAGGGAAAGTTTTGATAATCATAAATTAATATATTGTCCCTATCACCTACATAGAAATAATAATATATTACAGCTGATAAAATTTGTTGCTGCTTAGGACTATATTTTTGCTACCACCTTCCCCTTCTCCCACTTTTTTTCCCTCTCTTTGAATCTGATTTTTTGGGTCTCCAACCTGAAACTAGAAATAAATCAATTGTTCTTCCTTTCTTCCACAACCTTTACTTACAGCAAGTTTCACATTTGAGTGAAAGGTGTTACGTTAGTGATATTAATACCATTCAGTTCTTCCTGTCTGCCCAGAAGCGAGTTAGCTTTGAAGGTGTAAAAAAGAAATTCTCACATTTGTTGCTCAAGCATAGGAAGAATTTTCACTCTGCTTCCCTCCATCTGTGCCACCATCATAAGTTCCCAACAAAGAGTGTACAACGGCTAATGTACTTGTTTTTCTGTATGTGATTTAATTTTATATGTAAAAGTCTTTCCAGAGGGCCATTTTCTTCTTAGCATTATATCATTATCTACTCAAACAGTATCTCCGTCAAAGACAGCATCATTAATTAGTTTTCTTTTAGAAAAATGGCTAAAGCTGATAGGAAACTAGACAGAACTTATTCTCATTATAGACGTTTGCAAGAATATGGGCTGATTGTTCAGAACACCAGCTTTTCTAGTTTAGATGATATTCAAGAAACAAAGGCTTTTTATCCTTGATACAACTTAGTGAATATAGAAAGATGGGAATTTCTTAGAAAATTTTCTAAAATAAACACTGCTGTATCCCTTGAAAAAGGGAAAACACGTAGACTGAAGGTCTAGAATGTGTTTCCTTTACAGTAACAGCCATGAAATAATAATTTGTGAAGCCTTCTCAAATCTGATTCCCATGCCACCTCAGTATTCTCTGCTTTAATGACACAATTTACAGATGTATTACATATGTAGCATAACATTTTTGAAATCCTCAGCAAAATTTTTCATCATTTACCTTCAGATTTGAAAATATCTTTGTAAGGCTGAAAAATTAATACTTTGAGCTCTTCTGTTGTCAATACCCAGTTGGAAGTAACTATTTTCCAATTTTCCTGGAAGTGTAATAGCTGCGGAGGATACTGTTCCTTGAAATACGTCATGTGAAAGTTCTGATTGTGACTTGAAGGTTTTAGTTAGATGGTTGCACATCCCATGTGTTCTCTAGGGGCCCCTATAAAATGGTAAGAGATCTATGAAGTCAGAACCTACAGCTTCTGCCTTGACCCCTACTTGTGTGATACTTTGCAAATCGTTTAACCCTTCTGGGTGAGAATCCAGACCATCTACACAGCTTTTTGTCTATATTATCGTGACTTTATTTTTCCACCATCTTCATCAACATAACATTAATATCCCAGGAAACATTTGCTGAGGAAGATGAAAATTGCACGTAACTTTATTTGTTCTTTATAGGTACTTTCTGAAAGACCCAGAAGACCCCACGAGAAAGCACCAAAAAGTAGTTTACAAAGCTCTCCACCTCACTGTGTCCACAGATCCTAACTATTGTATCCTGATCCCTACCCAGTCCTAACCAAGTTATTGAAAAAGCCACCTTAAGTGAGACTTCCAAGTCTCAATAAATACCCCAATGCTGTTTTTCACCTTCTGAGATGCTGCTAAGACACTGTCCAAGTGGTGCTCTCCTTCACCACAGCAAGCAATCAGCTCAACTTCGTCTTATCAGCAGGTTATTTAATGGACATGGTCTCAGTATTTTTGATCTATTAAATAACATTGTTGGACTATATCACTGGTTATCAACTCTGGCTGTTGATAAGAAGAATAACTTATCTTTTAAACATTACGGGTACAGAATACCATCCTAGAAAATTATTCCAGAATCCTTTGGGAAAGGCAGGCTTCATGGGGATTTGACTTGTACAGTTGCACAGTGCCTCAGGCTCGGAAGGGCCTAGAGCTTGGTTAATGCTCTGCTGTTGCTCTTTTGAGAGTCTTAACAATTTATGAACAAGGAGCACTGCATTTTCATTTTGCATAGGGTCCTGCAAATTAGGTGGCTGGCCTTGCCTTTGGGAGATAAAGCGTGAGCATTTTCATGCCTCC
The DNA here is from genome assembly GCA_029593785.1 of Cabassous unicinctus. Taxonomy (NCBI): domain Eukaryota; kingdom Metazoa; phylum Chordata; class Mammalia; order Cingulata; family Chlamyphoridae; genus Cabassous; species Cabassous unicinctus. The sequence continues at coordinate 43,217 of JAQZBX010006565.1, read as the reverse complement.
AAGTGATTTCAATGTGCAGCCAGGGTTAAGGGATACAAGACTAAGACTTCTTTTTACGCTTGAAATCACAGTAGTAATACAGCTGACATTTATTGAGAGACGAGCTTAGCTGCTTTCCATGCCTTATCTCATTAATCTAAGAGATGAGATTTGAACCCAAGCAGTGTTATTTTATAGCCTGGGCTCTCCGTCATTATGTTGCCTCTAACAAGCGATTGATTCGTCAAGCACATGTCTATTGAACGCATCTGTATTAGCTTCCTATTGCTGCAATAACAAATTTCAACAAACTTACTCAAAGCAACACAAATTTATATTCTTTTACAGTCCTGGAGGTCAGTAGTCTAAAGTGACTCTTAAGGGTTAAAGTCAAGATGTTGGCAGAACAGAGTTCCTCCTGGAGAGTCCAGGGAGAACCCACTTCCTGCTTCTTCCAGCCTCCAGTAGCTGCCGGCATGCCTTGGCCCCCGGACATGACTCCTATCTTGGCTTTTATTGTCACATCAAGGTCACATTGACCCTGCTGCCCACCTCTCATAAGGATCCTTGTGATTCTATTTAGAGCTGGCCCAGAAAATCCAGGATAATCTCCCCATTTTAAGGTCCTTCATTTAATCACACCTATAAAGTCCCTTTTGCCTTGTACGGTAACATACATGGGGATTAGGGCGCGGGCCTCTTTGGAGGACCGCTGTCCAGCTGACCTCAGCATCCTGTGTGCCATTCCCCATTCTAGGCACTGGTGACTCAGCACTGAAAAGGAGACAAGAGCCTGTGACTTCAAGGAACTTATATTCCAGTAGGGGCACCAATAATAAATAAGCAAGCATAAATGGGTAAATGATATAATTCCAGCTTTGTATAAGTACTATGAAGAAAATAAAGCAGGATAAAGGGCAGAACGAGGGAGAGAGGATGCAATTTTAAATAGGGTGGTCAAGGAAGACCTCTCTGAGAAAGTGATATATCCACACTTTATTGAATGCCAAGAAGGAGCCAGTCATAGAAAAATCTAGAGAAGTATTTCTAGGAGAAGGAAAAGTAATTGTAAAGGTCCTGGGGCTGGAATAAATTTGATATCTTCAAGCAAAATGAGCAAGGGGGAGATGAAGCATAAAGTTTGGGGTTGGGCCACCTGTGAAGAAGTATGAAGTTTATTCTAAGTGTGACAACAGCCTGCTGGAGAGCTGAAGCAGGGGAGTGGCATGATTTGACTGAGGTTTTAAGTCCACCTCTGGTCACCAGTCCATTTGAGAGAAGGTGGTGGCTTGGACCAGGTGGTGGAAATAGAAGTGGTGATTAGTGGTGGAGCTGATAGGACTTTAGGCTGGACTGGTTGTGGAGGGTGCAAGGGAAAGAGAAGAATTAGTACTGTTTCTCAGATATGGGGGCTGTGCGCCTGGGTGAATGATGCCTGAAAGATGAAATTATTGGACTAGCTATCAAACTAATGAGGACAATTCATTGCCTCTCTTGATCTCAGAATGGTTGCTTTTGGTTCATAGGTTTATTTGCCTAGAGGCAAATCTAAAGAGATGAGATGGGCACTTCTATGTTCATGACCTTGCAGGGAAATTCAAAGACCCTCTTTCAGTAACTGATTGTGCTTTGAAGTATGATCATTTTATACAACTTCTTAAAGTACTTCAATATTGAAGTGGTGCCTCATTTTAGGAAAGCTGGCATCTGTAAATCTATACATTCAAACACATTAAAGGGAGATGCTCAATCAAAAATAATCAGTGCTGGTTTTTCTTTAAGTAGTAATTCTCCCGGCACATATGAACTAGGATATGATTTCTAAAATTTCAGACCAAGCTCAATATTTCAGGAGCACAGCTACTGCATAAGAGCAAGGCATCCCAAAGACACATCTTCAAATAATACATCAAGAATGAGCAGGATCTTAGGTATTCTGTCTCCCTTTGCCAAAGAAGTGAGGTCAGAGCCAGGAAATGATTAACAACAATTTGAATTTGGACAGTAACTGGATATTTGATGATTTTAAGGATTTTTTGTTAATTTATAAGCATGATAATGGTATTGTGGTTTGGTTATGGTTTTAAAAAGTGAGCTGTTATCTTTTAGAGATACACAAAATGTTGTGATGTCTGGAATTTGCTTTAAAATAATCCAGTGGTGGTAGGAGAGTTGGGAGAAGGGGATTGAAGAAACAGGATTGGTCATGAGTTGGTAGTTGTGAAGCCGAGTGGTGGCTAAACGGAAGGAGGGCCATTATATGTTCTCTCTGCTTTTAATGTCTGAAATTTTCCACAATAAAAAATGAAAAGAAAGCTGTCCTGTGGGTAATAGCAGTCTGCAGTAGAACTCAGGTCTCTGATTCTCAGCCCAGTGCTCTGTTTTCTTTAACAACCTTTCCCAAATGTGTATTTTACAAACACAAATTAAAAGATAATTTTCAAAAAGGGGTAAAATCATGACTCACATATAGAAAAATGAACACTTGTTTTAACTCATAGTCAATAAGGGAACCAGGCAGATGTTATAACCAGTTCAAAGGAGAAATTGAAAAACTGACAAATTTATAGATTAGGACTTGAAATGAATGTGCAAATGGAGGCAAATCTGTTGTTTCCACAAGAGGAAAGGGAAGTCCGTTGAACCTCTACTGGACAGGACAGAATCTGCATGTCTATAAACAAGAATGATCTTGCCTTGATCCCAATTATCTTTAACTTACACAGTGGTAAAATAGTTCAAAGGGAATGAAACACTAGAACTTGATAACTGGGAAGGGTGTGATCTGAACAATCTCACTTTTCCACTGAAGCACATTTTTTTGGTCTTACACACAGATGCTTTCAGTCAAGGAATAACCCATTTTGGGAAATACTAGAAGTTTCTGCCTTTCTGTGAGTGTGCTACTCAAGGGACATGAAGAAAGCAGATACCAAATGCATTATGCATCTCCCTAGCTCAGCTTGAATTTCAGGTACTGCTCATTTTAAATGCATCAGGTATTTTGTGAACTTTAGAAAAGTCTCTTCTATGGTCAGGAATTAATTAATATGATTGAGGGTTGATTTTTGCAGCAATTGGTACTGGCTGTAGATTGGAAAAATCATAAAAACACATTTATTGATGCTTAGAAATGTTGGTCAAAAATAAATAATCTGCCTATATCATCATAATTTTTATACCCATCATTTTCTATTTCCTGTGCTTTTTGAATCTGTCATTTGAGAGATTGTTTCCTGCACTTTGAAAATGATGTCAGCTCCTTTCTGGAAATGTCAATGTCTATCAATACTGAAATCTCATTAACAGATGCTTTCCCGTTACGAGAGCTGAAGGGGCAGAATAATTTGTATGATCCATATCCAAATGATTTCCAGAAAATCCTATTAGGATAAAAGGGCTTGGAACTGTGGAGCTGGCAGGTTCCCACTGAGGCCTAATTGAACTGAAGAGAGAGATGTGGAGAGACAGAAAGGAGAAGGTGGCAGAAGCTGGCATGCAGAGGCTGGTTTGTTGACATTGCTTTTAGAAGTGCCGGAAGAGCTCTAACCCCAGACACCACAGGACAAGGGTCGTAGATATTAACTTCAAAACCACTAGAGGGGAGCAGGGGTAGCTCAGTGGCCTGAGTGTCTGCTTCCCATATATGAGGTCCAGGGTTCAATCCCTGGTACCTCCTAAAAATCAAAACAGCAAAATACCACTATATGTGAGGATGGAGTTTAACAACTGTCTTTGTCTTCCAATTTCACCATTCTCCTTTCATCTTTTCCTACCTTTCCTTATAACTCTGTAAGCCCAAGGAATGGGCCACCCTTTCAGTAGAAACACAGGAAACACAGATGAAGGTTTTTTGTTTTTCTTTCTTTCATGGCTGTCTTTCTAAGCTAGAAGGAAACAATGTTATGATGGAATCTCGTAGCCCTTATCTTTACTAAGCCACACTGTGCCCCCTGCTAAACACGCATGTGTTGAAGGATCCTGTGTGGGAAGCAGATGTGGCTCAAGCGATCGGGCTCCCGTCTACCGTATAGGATGTCAGGGTTTGATTCCCGGGGCCTCCTGGTGAAAGGCAGGTTGGCCCACGTGGAGTGCTGGCCCAAGGGGAGAGCTGGCACAGCAAGCTGACACAACAAAAAGAGACACGAGGAGAGACAGTAAGAGACGCAGCAGACCAGGGAGCTGAGGTGGCGCAAGAGATTGAGCGCCTCTCTCTACTCCGGAAAGTCCCAGGATCGGTTCCTGGTGCTGCCTAAAGAGAAGACAAGCAGACACAGAAGAGCACACAGCAAGCGCAAAACAAAGGTGGTGGTGGTGGGGGGAATAAATAAATCTTAAAAAAAAAAAATCCTTTGTACTTCCTGCCCATGAGAGAGAAAATCATCAAAAAGGTAAGAAAAGGGATTTTCTAGAAATCATTTGGCTGGTGTACTTCACTCAGGTGCTGCACAGAAGTTGAAAAGTAGCCTTTTTCTCCTGATTATAACGAGGCTATTGGCACAAGGTAGATTTATAATAACGTACATTCTGTTGCTCATCACTAAGGAGCTGGGATAGCAGAATTCTCATTCAGTAGATTGAAAGAGTTCTTTGAACTTGACAGCCACTGGATGGGATCCACAGGAAAAGGCCCACACTCAGGAGAAAATCTCATTTCCCTGCCCTGGCTGTGAAGCCTAATGTCTACATGGAGTGCTGGGGCTCAGGGTTGGAACGGAATGTGTCTATCTTCTTTGTACAGAGCAGAAAAATTTTCCTTTGGGATTTCAAAAGGCCAAGTGACCTGGCTTAGTGGTTGATTACATATTTTATCTATTCCCAATCTAAGAAACTATGATATCCTCCAGTTTTGGGACATATAGTTTTAAAATAGTATTTTTACAAAGAAACGTGAGACGCAAAAATCACTATTCTTGTGGCATCAGATGCTACAGTTGGACGCTGTGAATGCTCTCAGAATTTCCCTTCTGCCCTCATTGATAGTATTTGATTATATTAGAAAATTGCAGTTGATAAAAGCCAGAACAAAATCCTCAAATCCAGGCTTTTCTTTTAATGTTGAGTGTCAAAATCACGGAAAACACATACACACACACATGCTCATCCCAATAAATGTATATAAAAAATAAATAATAGTGCAGTGTGAGATATGTTAATATAGGAAGACTGATTCTTAATTTTTTAAAATTCTGAATGGAAATGATGCATTTATCCAACATTCAGCATCACAGGCTATAATAATTCAATCTCTTTGCTTTTGACTGTAACTACATGCACTCAATATATTATATTGATATAAATTATATATCACATGCCATATTATACATAATATGATATTATAACTTACAATAATGTAAGCTCACTGATCAAGAGATCTTAGGCTAAGGCAAAATTGGAAAACGTTAATTATTACTTATGAAACGCAATCTCTACAGCAGTTACCTCTTCAGAAATACTGGTTTCAAATGGAATGAGGCAAATGGAAATTAAAAAACCAGGCCATCTTTCTTTAGTGGTGAAAATCTAGAACCACTGCCCTGGTCAGTATAGAGCAGGGGTTCTTAACCAGGGGTTCATGGACCCCAAGGGGGTCCATGGAAAGATTTCAGGGGGCCTGTGAGCTTAAACTGAAAAAAATCAACTTGTTATCTTTATTTTCTCTGACCGCTAACTGGAATCTAGCATTTCCTTCACTTAGGAATGTATGCAGTAAATAAATTACAGCAGTATTCATTCCACCTGACTGGCAAGGGGGTCCGTGGAACAAAAAAGGTTAAGAACCCCTGGTGTAGAGAGTACTTCAGCTTTATCCTCCACTGGTAACTCTAATATCAGTATATTAGCAATCATTATTTTTTAAATACTAATATTAAATACAGGTACAACAGGGATATTCCAAGTATTTTATTGTTGGGGCCTGGTAGACAAATACATGGCTAGATTTCATATTAGTATAAGTGGTTCCCAAGCGGTGAGTGTTTCAGGTGTGAAAATCATAAGCCCTGCTCCCCACCGCCCACCTCTCCCCACCGTCCCCTTTACGGGGCTTGACTTGCCTGCGAGGTCCGCTCTTTGCCCTGCCCCCTTCTTTTCACTTTCTGCCTGGAAGGCAGAACACAGTATTATTTGTTTAATAAAACAAATCAATACATTCATGGCATGTATTTCCATGCTTCTTGCCTTCAACAACAGATTTCCTACCTCCTGGCCCCTGAACAAATATACAGCATTTTGGCTTTTTTATTAGTCCCTTTTCTAATACTATCATGTAGTGTGTAATACTATAAACTGTTATTTAGGCTGGGTTGGATTATGCTGCATTAACCTCAAATTTTCAGTGTCTTAAGACAACAAAGATTTATTTCTTGCTCTAGACACGTAGCCATGGAACAGGGCTGAGCTCCACGATGCCCATGTCTGGGGACTCGGGCTGGTGAGGTATCATCAGTCGCTCTGGTAGAGGAAAAGAGAGTCCCGGAGGGTGCCGACCTGCGGTTCAGTTCTCTCTCCCAGGAACGACCACCACACTTCCACCCACGGCTCGCTGGTGAAGAACAGGTCTCCCGGCTGCCGGTCAATGAGTGCAACCCGAGGCTGAGCCTGGAAGCAGATGGCTGCAGCTGCCTGAGAGCCCAGTGACTGCCATGCTGCCCAGAGACCAGGCCCAGAGGGGGAAAGACATGGGACATGCTTCTGCGACCTCTGTATCGGGAGGCGCTTTCTAAATAAGACCACGAAGCCCAGACCACGACTAGAAGTACCGAGAAATTCAACTTCCTTAAAAACCTTAATTTCTGTACAATAAAAGACCCCTAATTAAAGACAAACATAGACTTCAGTTTTTCAAAATACTGTAGATTGAGTTTACCTACTCTTTCATAAACTCTTGCAGGTGTGAGATGCACTATTTTATTATGTGTTGCTGAAATGGCAAGAAAGTACTGGATATTCTCAAACAAAAAAAAAAAAAAGAGAGAAAAAGCAAGCAAAAAAGCAAAAAACCAAGTCCAGGAAGAGAAGTAACACTGCAGTATTACAGAACTTGAGTGGAATTATGTATAAAACAAGTAATTCCTCCTTTATAATCCATCTCCCACAAAGCTGTGGTCATCAAACAGCATTGCATCAGAATCACCTGGAGGGCTTATTCCAGCCCAGATCGCTGGACCCCACCCCTAGGGTTTCTGATTCTGTGGGGTTGGAGCTGAGAATTTGCATTTCTAACAAGTTCCCAGGGGATGCTGCTTGTCCAGGACCACACATGGAGGTCCACTGGCCAAAGCATTATCTTCCCTTCTCTTCTCTATTTTCACCAGGACTTGGTCTGCTTAAGGCTCCTCATACAGTGTTAAACTGCCTCCCACCTCAATTACTCTAGCTGCAGGGTGGTGCTAGGTTTAACCATTGTGAAAGGTGCGAATGATAGTGAGGTAAGGAAAAGCATAGCAGGAAAGAAGAGCAGGTGCAGGGGTTAAGTCCGCAGATAAAAAGCGCAACCAGGATGTCTGATACAGTTGACATTTGGGCTGCCAGGTTAGTTCTAACATTCGAGCAGTTCACTCTTCTCTCTTTTAACAAATGCTGTTTAAGCATCTGCTATGTGCCAGGCACGGGGTTCATCAGTGATTGAAACCCACGACATCCTTCCATGCCCTCGTGGGTTTGCATTCTTGGAGGAAGAAGCAATAAGCAGACAAGCAAACAAAGCAACCCAGCGCCAGATGATGATGGATACAATGAAGAAAAATGGAGCAGTGATGTGTTAAAAGAGAAGGCAGGAAAGTCCTCTCTGAGGAGGTGATGCTTTCGCAGAGACCCGAGTTATTGGAGAGAGGGAGACATTTCAATATATAGCGGGAAAATGTCCCAGGCAGAAAGAGAAAGCAGGTGCAACAGCCCCGAGACAAGTACGAGCAGCCTTGGGGTGTGATGTGCCTCTAGTCCATTGCACACTGTCAACTCTTTCCCTTTTTAGTTCCACTTTGATATTGCTGATTAGCATAATTGACCTTAGGCAACACTTTCTTGAAGAAATGTATTCACCAGGCGTTTCAAGGAGAGGAGGAAGCTGGGTAACCTTAAATACCTGCTGTGTGCTAAGTGTTTCACAGACGACATGCCATTCAGTCCTCATGGACACCTCTCAGGTGGGCATTAATATTCCTCGTCTTGGTTTGTGTTTCACCGGAAGGAGCAAACATTCCAATGCAAGGGGCTTGTTTGGGGGGTGGAGGAAGCACCAGCAAGGGAGGAGGGAAGGCGTTCCAGGCAGGCTGTGTTATCAACCAGCTGACGCAGTCGGAAACCGAAGCCCACAACGTGGAACGCTCACCTTGGAGTTTTCCCACCAGAGTGGGGGGGTCTGGGGTATTTGTGCACCAACTCCCTTAGGTCGTCAGTGGAGGGTGGTTCCAGGGGCATCGATTCCCTAGCACTTCAGCCTGCCGCGTGGGTGGGAGGACGGCTCCACGTTCCGAGCAAGTGCTCTCGCAGGTGTGAGCACTTGCAGTGCGGCTGGTGTGTAGCTGGTGAGCAGCTTTAAGTGGAGCCTCCTGCAGGGACTCCCCGATCTCGGGCCCTTCCCAGTCGTGTCTCATTCAGGCAAATCTTCCCCAGGTGCTCCATGATTGAGTGAAAACTCTAGATTGAGACGAGTTCTTCTGGGAAGGCACCTCTCTATGTCCTATCCAGAGAGAAGCAGGACTCTTTAAGAATTAACGGTAAATCATCCTTGATGTTCCTTTTTAGAGCTAAATGCTTATAGTCAGTTAAATTTCATATTGTGTAGAAGCCCTGTATTTACTGGGTGTCCCCGCTCACTTCATACGCCCTTTCACGCACGGCAGGAGAACTGAGCCCAGAGTGGTTTTGTGAGGCTTCTTTTCCAAGTCCATAAGTCTTGTAGGTGCCCCCAAACCAGACACCTAGTCTCTTCCTGCTGCCTATTCACCCCCAGCTTCTAGTGGCTTAGGTGCCGCTGCTGTTTGGCAGACAGACTGTAAGGGAAATTTCAAAGTCTAAGCTTATAATGTTTGCTCTCTTTGATGTAAGCAAGGGAGAACTAAATCTGAACTTAGGGGAAAAAATCTATTAATGATTGACAACGGAATTGTCAGGGTGTCGCAGGCAATTTCTTCAAAGAAAGAAGAGAACTGGGATTGCAATAATCCGCAAAAATGTTCAGCCGTCTAGTTTGCGTCAATGATTATGAACAACATGCTAAATCAGTACTTCAGAAGTCTATATTTGACTACTACAGATCTGGGGCAAATGATCAGGAAACGCTGGCTGATAATACCGCAGCATTTTCCAGGTAAGATCATTTATATTTTAAAATCATGTTTAAAAGTTTTATTTTGATGGCATGGGTTTGTCTAGATATGTGCTTTGTTGGGAGGTGAAAATTCTTGGGGCTATGAGAGATTTTGGGCTTTTAAATTGTTTTTTAAAGTATTCAAAGCCTGGGAAGCTTGAATATTTGGCTGAAAAAGCCAACCCTAAGTTTCCCTGCTTGGAAGTATGTGGATAATTAATTTAACGATATATAAAAATGGTGATACATTCTGATTTTCTTTTTCTCTGAATATGGTAATGAACACCTATGTTCATGGTATAGGAAACAGTATCAAATGCAAGATAGTCCTCTCAGCTGGTTGACCCAGATCAGACTCTTGCCTCAAATGAGCCAATCCCACTGGCTTGGGGTTGTCATTCATTGGGAATCTGTGCTTCCCCTTTAGATTTCAATTTGTCTACGTAGCATTAAGCTTTCAACGCAGCTGGCTCATCTCTTCTCCCAGGTGCTTTATCTCTCTTTCCAAAATTAGCTTTTCCTTTGTCTCTATGTTTTAAAGCACAAGATTGTGGGTGCCACGGGTTGTGTGTTCTGTTTGAAATAAAATGCAAGAAGGAAAAGAACTTTAAAGGGCTGTTTGCTCTCAGTAGGTACAAAAATAGTTTATCTGCTGGAATGGGGGAGGAGAACCTTAAGTACACTGCATTTTTCCAGGCTCCTCCATCCTACTCTAGTAAAATCAGTGCTTATTTTTTGCTCATCGATGGTGATAGATTAAGGAAAATGGCAGAAAAGATCCAGGTAGAAAATCTGCCTGTCTTCCTGATTTCTTCTTTAGCTTAGAGAAAATCAGTCAAAAATCACTTTTCTCCAAGTCAGTCAGGAGAGATGAAATCATTCTAACCATGTGTTCCCTAGTAAGCAGTACTCATTCACCTGAAAATCAGTGTAGGAGCCTTAGAATGGGAGTTGGGGGGAGTCCCAAGACCCCTTCAGTCCTTGACTTTGTCTCAGAATTTCCTGGATCTCAAATGAACTCAATGAACAATGGTGGCACCACGGGAGGGAAAAGTTGGCTGGGGGGCGGGGGAGGTTTACAACTTTGTATATTCTTTTCCATTACTATTTAAAGTTTTGAATCCTTCAAAAGATGCCCTTTCTCTGGCCCATTTCACCTCTTTTCACCAGGTAACATGTATTGCCTGTTAGTGGCCTCCAAGATACAACATTTAGCCCAAATAGGGCATTTTAACCAAGGAAATCTCAGGCCCTTGAATGGGGTTGGCGTTTCTTGGCATCCCTCAGGTGACGATGTTCAGGTGACCACCTACTCCATTTGTATCAGCCTTTTCACGCCTTCACCCATGCTAATTAATTAACTTACACTTGTTAGGCATCTTCATGGGCCGGCTTCCATACTACCTACTGAGGATACAGCAGTCAACCAGACAGAGAAGGTTTTTGCCCATAAGAGCTGACATTTCAATGGATGTGCATTGACCTTTGGCAGCCATAATGCTAGCTGGTTGCATTGATGCAAAAGGGACCCAAGATAACTGGCCCAGTGGAGACCTCTCTGGAGGGAGCAAAGAGGTACAGCTGGGGTAGAAGGGGCCATCTTTACAATCCTAGAAGTTCTAGAAACTTTGACATGAGACACAAACGGCTCTGGTAGCTTCCAAGTTGCCACTGGAAAAGTGCCTCCTGGTTTACTGGATGAGTAGTCCCATCCTATGCATGAATGGAGTAACTTAGCGACAGGTGCGGATAATGAGTTGCAAGGCCACCTTTTCAATGAATTTTGACCATTCTCTTTTGTTCAGCTTTAAAGAAAAAAAACCCTGCTGTAATCACCAACTTTCTCTGGAGGATGGCTGACACCATTTTATTATCAACCACTTGAGGAGTTTTTATTGCCACAAATATTTGTCCTCTCTAACATCTCAGTTCCACTTTTGCTGTAAAACTTGCTGGTTGCCCTTGATTCTTTGCCTGGTATCTTCTAACTGATGGTCTAGCTGATCACACGGAACTAAGAATGGATTTTCTGCCAGAGTAATGGTGGCTTTGGGTTGAGGGGATGGAGGAAATTCATCAGAAATCTCCCGTTCTGATTGAAATGAAGACCGCCTAAGCAGCCGAACCGCAGCCTGCTGTCACACGTCGGGTCATCTCAAAGACACTTTACACCCACCCCCATGTACACCTGCAAGTACAGCAAAAGGCCACTCCGAGTGACAGCTTTGATCTCTCTGTATTCAGCTCTGACAACCGTGTTTTGGAATTCTGAGGACATGGGACACTCATGGGAGACATTTCTGGGTAAGGCTTGGGACTCATATTATTGTGGCAGAAATTAGGATGTTAAGTTAACCAGATGGAACCAGCCAGAAGAACATAGTTTCCTAATGCAAACATGACAAGGCAGGGCAAATATCAGCTTGCAACATTTTGCACGGCTTTACCTAATTGGAATTGATTTGAAAAAGGACAGTCCTTCATTGCTCTTACGTGTTAGCTGGGCATGTCTTCCTCAACCGTGGTCTGCATATATTTTGTGACTTTTGCAGAAATTCTCATTGACAGGAAAAAAATTCAACAAGTGGGGTATTTAGAAGCCCTCATGATTTCAAAAAGGAAGTCACTTATTGACACAGATGGGTAGAAGTGATATTTGAGAACCAAGATGAACCCACCTGTGGCATTTTCGCTGTTCTTCTCACAGGCTTGGTTATCGCAGGATCATTCCGCTAGTTTCTACAGCAGGTGCTTTTCTTGCTCCTGCATTATGAAAAACAGCTGGCTGTCTCTTGTTTTTGAAGATTCACGTGGAAAGAGATTCCATATCCTAGCTCTATTGCAGGGGATTATAATCTTTCTTCTTCGTTGTCGTATTCTTTGTCTCCTCCTCATTCTCTACCCCCTCCTCCTCTTCAAAGTCTCTTTTTTGAGAACCTCAAATCTGTGTCCTGTTTATCCAGACGAGTGCTGACACCCTGCATGCACACACACGCACACACACCATTTCAGCGTGTTCATGAGCCTTCTGAAACCTGCCTGCACACTCCAGGATCACTCTTTTATAACAATGAGGTATTTTTTTTAAAAAATGGTTTTACTATTGAAATATGCTTACCATGCCTTATTTTTTTTCAGACTTTAATTCCTGCCCTCCTTGATCCTTTACCAGGATGTCTCAGAGGTTAATAATAATCTAGTTAAAATTTCTAAAGCTCTTGCAATACTAAAACACTAAAAAAAAAAAAAAAATTACAAAATGTGGGGTATGTTTTATATGTTTTAATTGTTTAGAGTTAAAAATGACCTCAGTTAATTAATGTGGAGAAATCAGAGTGCAATGTAAGTGTGTTCTAGGGCTTATAAAACATTCATTCCCTGTGTTCGGTAGGTGTCATTCATTAACAGCTTACAGCTTTGGAGCTGGGCGATTTGAGTGTCTTCCTTCAATAGAGTAGCAATTTCTGGGGGAGTGCTGATGTCCTGATCAAAGGTTAAACCGGAGTCTCTTTTTCGGATGTGAAGTAGAGTGCTCTTAAATAAGCCCTGCCTTCACCCCACTTCTTTTACTCAGGCACCTTATCTTCCATCCTTTGAAAAATGTTTATTATTCAATTGCTTCGATTGTTTCGTGAATCTCCATATTCTTTCACCAGAGTTGAAGCCCCATACTAGCACAGTCTAAAGTTATAGGAAGCTGTTCTTTTATGAGTGAAAATCCCTTACACTGGGGAACAGATGTGGCTTGGAAAGCTATTGGAACTATCTGACAAGGTTAATTGTAATTGTTCTTTGGAAAATACCAAAAGGGGGAGGGCTATTTAGAGAACATACATTTTCTCACTTCATTGATTTTCTCTAATGTTGCCTAGAAATTTGCATTTTGCGTATTGGTCTCTGTAATATCCTCAGAGCAGAAAACAAATTTATGGGGAAGCGAGCACACAGGTCTAAAGCCACTGCGCCACCAAGTGGACAAGGGTAAAGTTGCAGCCTTGCCAGGGGAGGACTGAGGCTTGTCCTGTGAAGAGCTTGTTGACATTAAAAAATGTCCCTTCTGCCTCTTAGACAACCCCCCCATGCCCTGCCGCTTTGTGTGCGTGTTCTCTTCATAAAAGGCTTCGTCGTTTCTCCAGCCCTAAGTAAATATCAATGCCTTCCAAGGCTGGCATGCCAGTGGGTGCTGTTAAAATCTTTTTCTCTTGTTCTCGTAATACACTTAGAGATGATTGGTAATAAAAACTCTCTTCAAGGCTTCTGCCTTTCCCCCTTCAAAATGGAGATCAAAGCAGCATGCTGTGAGGGTCAGTCGAGAAGAAAAGACTTCCAGCAACAAAGCATGTGGTGTGACATAAAATAATGACAATTATGATGTTCAAAGGAATTGCAGAGAATTCGCACCGTAAAACTTCTTTATTATGCTTTCTGGGGCTGGAGGTTTTTACTTTATTACTCGAGGAGGGGTTACATCACAGACCCTTAGCCATTCCACAAAGCAACAGTCAGGCAGAATTTCTTCTTCTGTTACAGGAAATTTGCTTCAATTAAGGACTTTGGAAGTTCGATTTATTCTGGTCACTCTGTTACCAAATCACACTTAACTATATTTACTAACATCTTGATCTTTCTGGAAACAGAGTTAAATCTAGGTGGTGGGAGGTGAATGCTGGTTAGTTACGGTTGTGTGTGTCAGCACAGGATTATTGTACTACCTCTCGTTAGAAAAATACCTGTATTTTCTCCAGTTTTAATCAGTTACTAATAAGGAGAAAAATAAACCCAAACAAACACAAGTTATAAATTTCACTAGGAGGGAAAAGAACTCGTTTTTAAAATTTTAGTAGTGCATTTTTGGTTGCTGGTTTATTGGTAATTTTCATTCCAACACAGAAGAATAAAAGTCATTTAAAATAATGTTCATGAGTCAAAAACTCTTTAAGCCAAAATTCCAGTCTGCCAAATAACATTTTTGAGGAAAAGGCTCAATTATGTTGAAAAAATTATCTTCCCTTATTATTACACTTCAATGGATATGGCATTCAGTTTAAGGATTTTGAAGAAATCAAATTATAGTTTTAAAAGTGACGGCCTGAAGCTACTGTCTATTATTTAAAAGAAAAAAACAAAACAAAACAGGAAAAGCAGACACAGCTCATCCTCATAAACTCTCATCTATCCTCCATGCTTTTGTATACCATCTTCAAAATGGCTTCGGGAAAGGGAAGAAAAAAGGACCGTAAAACTATGTTCACACACAAAAAACATGAAAATGAACGTTTATAATGGCTTTCTTTATAATTTCCCCACGTTGGAAACATTCTAATTGCCCCTCAGCTGGGGAATGGATAAACAAACTGCTCATCAACCAAAAGGAAGGAAGCACTGATACATGAAAAAATACGGATAAATCTCAAATGTATTATGCTAAGTGAAACAAGCTGGATTCAAAAGTCTGCATGATTCCATTTATATGACATTGTTTTTGTCTAAAAATTTTATTGAAGTATATCATTCATACATAAACATCCATAAATAATAAGTGTATAGTAAAAGGTGTGAACTTACAAAATAGACACGCATATCATCGTACGGGGCTCGCATACATCACCCCACCACCACCACCTTGCATTGTTGTCAAACATTTGTTACAAACTATCAAAGAGCATCGTCAAAATATTACTACTGACTATAGCCCATCTCTTACGTTTGGTGTATTTCCTCCCCCCACCCAGTTATTAACACCCTGTATTATATTATATATTTCTATAGTTCATGAGAGAACGTTCTCATATTTGTTCTGTTCACCACGGTCCGCCTTCCACCCCAGGAGTCACTGTGTCCTACAGTCCCGAGCTTTGTCCGATCCATTCGGTGGCTCTCATTTTCATCTCAGAGTTGTGCTGTCATCATCTCAGGCAATTTTAGAACGTTTCCATTACTCCAAAGGAAAAACCCCACAGCCCTGAAACCCCCTATTGTTGTCCCTTAGAATTTACAATCTTCTTTGCCATCTCTGCAAAAATATTACAATATGACTGTTAACTATCGTCCATAAGTTATATCAATTGTGATTTTCCCGTGTATCACCATATTCTTAGCACTTTGTAAAGAACATTCTTACGTTTTTCCTATTAGCCACTTCATCCACCACCAGAATCGCTGTGTTACGCACTTCTTATGCTCTTCTCTAGCTTCCTTTCAATGGACATTTAAGTCCACAGATTCCTCCTTTCAGCCCCAATCACATTTGTAAATCATAGTGTGGGTTATACTCACTATAATGTGTTACCATCAACTCTATTCACTTCCACACTTTACATGTATGACATTCTTGAAACACAGAACTGTAGGGACAATAACCACATCAGTTGTCAGAGGACTCGGGGTGTGGGGAGAGTTTCACTACAAAGGGAAACGGGGAAACTTTGGGGAGGGGTGAGTCAATTAATTTGTATCCTGATGGTTCCATGACTGTGTGCATTTGTCAAAACTCATAAAACTATACACTAAATTGGGAGAGTTCTCCGCTGTGTAAAATACCTTAATAAAAACAGGTTTGGGGGTTCACGATCGTACTGCTACCTTTCCATCCGAACAAACACCCAAAGTAGCCTCTTTTCCTTTAGCTTCGTAAAGAACTTTGCTTGATGGCAAAACACAAGAATATTTTGTCTTTTTAATGAATAAAGTGTAACATCAAAGCGCTTGTTATACTTTTGAAATTCTGATTTTAAAAAGTATTCTAGGTGGAAGCTGTATCCACGGATGCTCCAGAATGTTGCTGAAATCGACCTGTCAACTTCCGTCTTAGGACAGAGGGTCAGCATGCCGATCTGCGCTGGGGCCACCGCCATGCAGTGCATGGCTCACCCGGATGGGGAGCTGGCGACCGCGCGAGGTAGGCCGGGGGACGTTACCCAGAGGGATGGCAGGGACGCACCTTCAGTGGCTTCCTTCTCTGCATGCAGCAAGCAGTCACTTCCCTGGATGCGTCCACACTGGGATTAAATTCAGCTCGTTGGCTCTGCCGTGAAAATCCCTGTCCTCACACATCCCACTCTTCCACTTTCCAACTGTGTCTCTGGTCTCTGTGCCTCAGTTTCCTCAGCCATAAAGTGAGGGAAACATGGTGTTTATCTCACCAGTTTGCTGTGAGGATTGAACGAGGTCATATATACAAAGTGCTTAAAACCGTGCCCAGCACAGAGAAGCAGCTCAACGCATAGCAGTTATTGTTATGAGTGCTAATGTCGACATCCAGAAAGCAGAGGCCTGGGAAATGAACTTGCCCAAGGCACGCGGCCGGGTCGTGGCAGAGGTGGGATTCAACCTCGTGGCAGCCGTATTTACTGCTTCCCCCAAACCAAACTGATTCTCACAGTCAAAGAGCAAATGCAGGGCCCCGGTAGCCTGGGTTTTCTGCCATAGTTTTGGCTGTGATTCTTTTTAAAAATGGCTTGTTTTCCCAGTCAAGCATTTCCTATCTGCTTCACGAAGGAATGATGGAAATTCAAATATGATGTAAAACAATTCCTTAGTAGAGTTAATTTATTAACTACTCAGTTTCCTAACAACTATGAACGTTTGAAAAACTACGGATAGTGATAAATCTCCCCAGATTCTTCTTCAGAAACACATATAAATGTTGGTAATGAGTTTTATTTGATGTCTTTTGATGTGAAACAGAGCAGGAAATGCAGACCAAAAGAGCTGGAATGAAATACTATTTTGTAATATATTAGTTCTAAGAATTAAGGGCCTTGTGAGTTCACCTTCCCCTTTGAAATATCTGCCACAGAATCCTGCAGGGATATCAAAATGACACGACGAGGGTCAGCTAGATGGACTTAGGGCAGAGGCTGGCAGCTTCTTTAATTCTAGAACCAGAAGCAGATACTTGTTCCTTGGGCCCCAGACAGTTGTCTATGGTAAGCCAGAAATATGGGCAGGGAAAAGAAAACAAGGAAGAAGAAAAACAGCGAGACCACTCAGTATGCATATGTCTATTTAAGGATGGCATCAGAAAGGCCTTTCCAAGCGTGACATGTAGGCAACAATGCAGAACCATGTGGGAGAGAGTGGGGTCTACGATGTGAACTGTGGTCCATGCTTGGTGGCAAAGCCCCAGGATGTGTATATCCATTGCAGGTGATGAACCACACTAATGAAAGATATTTATGTGGGAGATTGTGGGAGGTGTGGGAGGTGGGGAACATGGGAATCCCTGTAATTTTTGTGTAACATTTATGTAATCTAAGCATCTTTTAAAATATATGTATATATATATAAAAACACAAACAAATCAACATAGAAATGAAACTTTCCATGCTCTTACATTTCTATAAAAATTGAAAGCAAATGGCAAACTGAAAAATATTTGAAAAAATATGACAATGCAAAGGGTTCCTATCCTTTCTGTATAAAGAGCCTTTATATTTCAATAAGAAAATATCATATAAACCAATTATAAGAAGTGGACAAAAGACAGAAATATG
This sequence comes from Cabassous unicinctus, assembly GCA_029593785.1. Lineage (NCBI taxonomy): Eukaryota > Metazoa > Chordata > Mammalia > Cingulata > Chlamyphoridae > Cabassous > Cabassous unicinctus. The sequence goes on along the minus strand of JAQZBX010006565.1, from coordinate 25,430 downwards.
ATATTCACAAATAGAGCTGTAAAATTGCCAATAAATATATACATCTGACAATTATTCAATTTCACTCCATATTATACCTATTCTTTCACTCCATATTATACCTATTCTTCTTCCCTCTTTCTCCCCTCAGAACCTCTGGTGGCCACTGCCTTTATAGCAATGATAAAAGTTCTTCCATTGCTAGAATAATAATGTCTATAATAGAATAACAATAAGTGTACTTTAATCAGTTGTTCATTCCCCAATCTTGAGGATTTGGGGATGGTGATGCTCACTCTAATTGAGAGGGAACTTAGATCCCATGAGGCAGATGGATGGAACTATCTTGCTTGCAGTTGTAGACCCTCTCTGTTCCTTGGGATGGGCATTGTCCATCATCATCTCCATGTTAGTTATCCTGGATGAGTCCAATGAACTGAAGAGTAGGTGTTGCAACTCTGCTGAAATTCAGGGCTCAACTGGCACATGATTGGACCAAAGATTAAAGTCTCTGGGACATATATTTAACAAGTATAATACTAATTATAGCTTCAAATAAAAGGGCAGAAGAGCCATGTGCAGGGAAACTATAAATGAGTCTAATTCTGTTACACGGGGGAGGACAAATTCCAAAGTAAGACCCACTGACAGGGTGCTGAATTCCTGAGCTTGTCTGCCCTGTTTAGTGTGTAGATGTCTCCAGAGCTCTCAGGAGCCCTGCTATTTGAGGCACTGTTTACTGTGGCAGTCAATGAGATCCTAATAAGACATGCATAAGTGTAACTTCTGGAATGACCTCCCGACTCACTTTGAAATCTCTTATCCATAAAAACTCATTTGTATTTAATATTTGGCCCTTTTGGTCAAGGTCTTTTTCCAGATGACTTGCTAGTTGGCGCTTGGTAATAATCCCTCGATTCCAGAGAGGATCATCCCCGGGAGTCATGTCCCATACTGGAGGGAAGGTCGTGCCTTTATATGCTGAGTTTGGCTTAGAGAGAGGTCACGTTTGAGCAACAAGGGGGCTTTCAGGAGGTAACTCTTAGGCAGTATGTAACACTAGGGTAAGTTTCAATTTCACAAGAAATGGTTCATAAGTACAATCATCACTGTCAAGGGCTTGGAAAAATGGTCCTTCACTAGGCACTGCCCTTGCACTCAGGGAATTCTTGCCACCCTATCAGAGAATGTAGCAGCGCTCCCCAGGATGGGAATTCAATATTCTTTTGGTTATTGTGTGGGACTCCACCGACTGAGACAATGGCCCATGAACACTTGAACATACTCATATGCCTTAGAGGCGTGCCCCAGGTGAACCCCTTCCCATGCATCCCCCCATCACTGAAATCCATACCAGTGATCCTCCCCTTCTGTGATCCAAAACCTCTCCAAGATGAAGCCAACAAAATATCCAAATAAAATTTATAAGAAAATGAAATAATGATAGTTTTAAAAATAAAATACAAAAACATTTGAAATAATATAAAAAAATTTTTTAGACATTATATCTTTCATCATGTAAGATCTATTGTCTTGTATGTACAGTTACATTTTCTTCTGTATATTTCCCCAGTCTTAGTTTTTCATTTTATCTTCAAAGAAGCTTTAGGTTACAGAAAAGTCACATAGAAAATATAGGGGATTCCCATATATACCCCCTTTTCCACTTTCCCCTATTAATAACATTTTCATGCGGATTGTACATTTGTTACAATTAATGTACAAATATTGAAGCATTGCTACTAACCATGGTCAGTGGGTTACATTATGGGTTACATTTTGGATCAAATACTTTTATAGGTTTTGATGAAATTTAAAATGGCCTGTATCCATTATTACAAGATCATGCAGAACAATTCTAATGCCCTAAAAATGCCCCATGTTCCATTCTATTCTATTCTTCCCTGCCCCCTCCCCCAAACGTATGGTAACCACTAAGTTTCAGTGTTTGAAGAATAAGGTTCATAGTTACTTGCAATAGTATTGAGGGCTTGACATATTGGTCTGTTTTCTTTTATTGGGCACTGCCTATGTTCTCGAGAGATTCTTGTCCCTCCAATTGAGAACATAGCAGGACTCTCCAGGATGGGAGCTTAATTTTTCTTGTTTATTGTGTGGGTCTCCGTGCTCTGAGATAACACACAATGACAAGATGAACACTTTCATATCCCGCATATCATCCCACCCCGACACCCTGCACCAGTGACCCTTCCCTGCCATATTTGCCAAAAGAACAGTCCCAAAAATGTAGTTTTAATCCAGACCTGCAAATCCCCAGAGTTCACCTGCTCCTTCCCCCATATCAAAGTTTTAAAAATGTGAATTCCATGTAATGCTGTAAATTTTCTTCTAGGAATTCCAAGAATAATTGTGATCTGGAGGAAAGGCATTTCTGTAGTGATGTTCATGCCTCTGTTATTTCTCATAAGAGAAAAATGAGAAAAACCCAAATGTCTCATAATAGGAAATGGGTTACAAAGCTAGAGTACAGGATAAGTGGAATAAAACTTCAAAAATTACATCATTAATTTCCATTAATGGCATTGAAAGATGTTATGATATTAGTAATTTATAAAGGAAGTTCCAAACAATACTAAATTCCTATAATACTTTTTAGAGTCCAATAATGCATACCACATTGTAAGGTTATTATTTAATTATGAGTGACGGGATTACTCCTGACTTTATATTTTTCTTATTGTTGTCCATGCGCATAACATTTTCTATGAATTATTTTATAAGAAGAAAACAGTAAAAATTAGATTTAAAAGAGGATAGAAACATGCAGAGACTATGAAGAAAGTGGAAATATAGGAAAGGAAGTAGAGAAGGCAAGAAGAAAATCTCACTTGGTACGTCTCCCTGGAGCCTGCAAATGATTTGTACATGTATTATTTTATTTGACATTTGACAGGGGTCACCATTTTATGGACAAAGAACTAGAGTCCCAGAGAAAGAAGGTTTTCCTAGCTAGTAAGTTACAGGGTTTTCTCTTCAACCGAATCCCAGTGGTTCCAAGTTCAGTTGCTCTTTTTTCTTGTGGGGTGGGGTGGGAAGAAAAATGAGAAGGAACATTACTTAGAAAATGTGATTTGATAGTCCAGGCAGGACTATTTTATCCAAACTGATCTCCCCAGTACTGAGCATGAGGAGTCATTAAATTCCCATTGCAGTTTTATCCCTTTAGATTTATTTAACTAACACCTTGAAAGCAATTGCCATGTCTAGCACTATTTTAAGTACATTACAAAGTATTAAAGCATCAAATCCTCAGAACACCTCAGAGGTGGATACTATTAAGTCCATATCACACATGAGAAACTGAGGCACACGGCCAATGAGTCACTTGATCAGGATCACATAATTCATAGAGGATAGAGATGGGATTTAGACCTGGTCTCCAGGGTCTGGACTCCTAATCACTGCGCTGCCTTTATTTTCTAGAAAACCCCATAAAGTGTCATGAGGGGAAACACATTTATGTGTCACTTACAATCCCCCAGGAGAAATTAATTTACTGCTTTAGGAGAGCATAAGGCAGGAGAGTAAAATGCGTGGAAGACATCTGGATAAGGTTGAACAGGCAGAGCAAGATGGGTGTGGTGACAGTGAGGGCACAGAATTGGAAATGGCAGTGCAAGGTTACATACACTGCCCTTAAGGTCCTGGACCACGCTCCTGTCAGGGCAGGACATCACAGCTCATATTCCAGATCTGTAGTAGACACCGTCCCTTAAAGGAGTCCATCATTCCTAAGGTCTTCTCTGTTCCAATTAACGTCTAGGAGTTGTTGATTTACTCAGCATTAGTTTAATCCTGGAAGCTGGTGGTCACCAGCTCATAATAAAGAGTATTCTTGGTTGGAATGTCTTGCTTGTGGGGTGGATGGGCTACTTGGAAGGGAAGGGCTGTGTGGTAGGGGCAGAGGCTGTTGGTGGATATGTCCCTTTGTTACCCACCACTTCTGTCACACCTGCAACTTTTCGCCTGACATTTTCTCTGCCAACAGGTGCCCACGTTGGGTGTGGAGGAGATAGGTGAGTGGGAGGGGATCCCTCAGTCAAAAACTTATGGGAATTGGTGGATAAATATCCCAGACCTCTCACCCTTTGATTAGGGTAATTCCAACATTTTCTGTGACTGATGTCCAGTTTCCCCAGCAAGGTTGACCTCCACTGCCCCCACAAGTTACCTACCCAGGAGTACGCCCTTTGTTGGCTGCCTTCCCATCGCTGTCTCACCTCCCCCTCCCTCACCTCACTGGAGATCACATCCAAACAATGGCCTGAATGATTAGAATGGACAGTCAGAATCTTCTGGAAGCTGCCGTGATAGCACAGTCCTACTTTCCCACCTGGCTCTTCAGACTTCTTCACAGAACCTGGATCAAGGGCCCTTCAGCCTTTTCCCCCACTACTGCTGTGTGCTTGTGGAGTGACCAATGGAGCTACTCTTTCTTCATTTTCAAAATGGCGATGAATATGGGGCTGCCAGGTAAAACAGAGGGTGCCCACTTACATTTGGGTTTCAGAGAAACAACAAGTCGTTTTTAACTGGATGTCCTATATGTTTATTTGCTAAATATGACAACCCTTAATGAATGAGAGCTCTTGATTCCAGGGGTTCCCGTGAGGCTTACATGAGATAAATGATATAAAAGCTTCCAGAAAGGGGGCATGCTTTTTATTTGCATCTCAGATCCCTCTTTCCCAAAATCCACATTTTCCCAAAAATCTTTCTCTTCAGCACATAAAAACTCACTTCCAGAAAAGTACACTCCATTCACACTTTTGTGGAAATTAAAGTCACTCTTTTCTCAAGATATTAAGCTTCACGGAGAGCCCTCAAACTCAAATGCCTTTAAGGGCCAGCCTAGTAAGCTGTAAGTGCCAAAAGAAGGCTGACGTTAAGAAAACAACATCACACGTTCAGTGGTGAAGACTGTAGCAAACCCAAGATTGCACGTTCCAGCAAAAGGGGCAGCCACAGTTGAGTGCTAGCTAGCTGACTGCTGTCCCGAGGAAGCGAAGGTGTGGGGTTGCCAAATCTTTAAAATTTTTAAGAGAAGCCAGAGATCTTGATTTTTATGTGCAATCTCCTGTTTTTTAAATGTTGGCAAGTAAATCAAAATTTTCCAATACACCATTTGGGGCAATAGTGTGTGGGCCAAAGCAAACACCTTTGTGGGTTACAACTGGTTCATCTTATTTGTGTGGAAAGTCACGTCTTGTGGCAGGTTATTTTCACTCTCTAGAGGTACGTTTCCTCATGATAAAGTGAGCTGCTTACACAAGGTCAGGGGCTTGCATGCTGTGCCAGAGAGGCCCGGGGGGCTATTCCCAGGGGCTCAGGGAACTGAGGTCTGTCGCTGAGTACACAGCTGCTTGTTACTGGCTGTCAATGTCGGGATTGAAAAGAACAGTTCTTTAAAGGGTGAGTTCTGCTGCTAAAACAAAAGCAAAAAGAAACATCCTCCAAAATGAGAAAACCCAGAAAACAAAATAGAACATTCCCAGCTGCGCAGGATGATCTTTACAATTTCCTGTATTTATACAGGGTTTTGTCACCATTTTAACTTCCATCAAATAGGGAAAAGAGACAAGTCAGAGTACAGAGCTGCCCTTCCTTATATTTCCAAAGCCTCACGTCTTTCCTTCACATGCATTGCCACCGTAGCTGGTAAGCTGGCACCTGGGTACGCTTGATTTCCATTCTTGGGATCTAGGATAGGAAGCAGATACGTATGTATCTCCAGATTTTCCTGAAAACACAAATGGGTGTTTCATAAATGCTACATAAATTCAGAAAATGACATTTCAAGTTCTTGTGAAAAATTATACCCAACATTTATTGAGCAATTACTGGATGCCAGGTACTTAGTATTTATATCTCATCTACCTCGTAGCATAGCCTTAAGATCTCTGAGCCCAAAGCCCTAAGGATCTTTCTCCAGCCCTTGTTGATGGGGAAGCTGAGGCTTGGCTCTCCAAGGTTATTAATCACTTGTGCAATGCTGTCCGTATATCCTGGTCAGCTACTAATATTTCCAAACTTCATTAACTGCAGGAATCTCTGGGACAAACTCTGAGCTGTAGTTTGGAATATTAGTTGCAAATGCTCTATGTTTTTTTTTTTTTTTTTTTTTTTTTTTTTTTTTTTTTTTTTTTATAGTTTTATCATTTTATCTTTGAGATGATGGTATAAGCCACAGAAAACAAAAACTCATTGGAGATAGATGCCTTGAGCAAAATTCAAGTGCATACATGAAGGGGCTTGAATTTTAAACAAATGAAAATTCTAAGACTCTGTTAAAGTGGAAGGAAAATAAGTGGAAAACACTGAGAGGGGGCAATTTTTCATACAGTGTGTTATAAATAAAAGATTTATTGCAGAAGATGGTTTCATTAAATGTTTTAATAATTGGCATTTATTAAAATATTTAAGTAGTCTCATAAATGCCTCTTCTTAAAATAACTCATACATTTGAAACTCTACTAGCTTAATTTATGATTTTTGATTTTTAAGTTTTGTCCCTCATATAAGCTTCACAGAGAATACAGAATCATTTCTTCAAAAATTTAACACATTGAAGCAAATAGTAATAATAAACATAAATTCTAGCAGCATATAAAATAGTTGGTCTCACTGGATTAAATTTCCATCTTACAAGATAAGCAGAGCATCTGTAGTTTCTCAAAGAACTGATTAATAAAATGCTTACTATCCCACCTGATGCTTTAGGAATATTATCTTGGATTGCTTTCTGGTCTGATGCACAGGAACTTTAATAAATCTTTTTCAACTTCCATGAAGCCACATTAGCTTTTTATTTTTTTCTTCTTCTTTTAAACACGAGAAGTTGAAAAGAAAGAGGAAAAAAAGAGATTAAATATTTATTTATCCTTTTGCTTCTGGCTTGTTATGTAGACAAGTGCCACAGGAGGGAGTGCTGGGACCTCAAATAGAGAAATCAAAGCCCATCTAATGCACTCCAGGAATGCTCAGCATATTAGCAAATTCTTATTAAACTGTCAAAAAAAAAAACTTTAAAGAGATTCCTATCCCTGCATGCAATTAGAGGCTACCACACAGGATTTGATGGGTCATAAAACCATTAAATCTAAACACTTTCTTTTTGAGCCTAAAAAGCCAGAACATTCCAAAGTGAAGTTTTGGGACTCAGCTGTGGCTTGACCACCTATTAAGGTGCAGGTGGACCAGACTGCAGAGTAACACAAAGAGCCATACAGAACTCAAACAGCCGAGGGGGTGTAGGTGAGAGCTTTAGCTGTCGGGTTTCTGGATTTTCCGAGATTAAATGATCAACCTTAACGCTGAGTGAAAATTCATTCAACAGGAAAAAATGTCATTTCCTTGACTGCAAACCCAAATGATGTATTTTTGAAGGCCTTGTTGATCTATATATTTATGTGTTGCACAAGATGACCAAGTAGATATACATTTCAGCATATATATAGGAAAATATAGCCATAATTCTCAGTTTTACCTAATCCAGGCAAAATAGCGGATTTGCTTTAAATGAAGTTATTTTTCTGAAGTGAGTGCCTTTTACGCACCAGGAGCAATCCATGGATTTTACACCCAGTCATTTAATCCTCACAGCAGCCCTGAGAGGTGATTGTCGTTCTCCGCGTTTGACAGGGGAGGGGAAGCCCTGGTGGAGCTCCAGTGCAGGTCGTTGGTGGAGATGGGGTCTGGATTTCCATCTCTTTCAGGCTTAAAGTCTGACCCTTGGTTCTTGAGCCTATTATTTGTTTTTGTTTATCCATTTTTACTAAGGAGAAACAAAAATAGAGGGAAATAAAGGACACCTGACAGATCATTAAAGCTTTGTCCAAACTCTATCTACTAAACATTTGGAAGCAATTACAATACCTATTTTTATCATTTATAGTAAAAAAAAAAAAACCAGGTCACACCTTTTCTTACCTTTGTTTTTTCACCTGTTTCAGCTCAGCTTTGTGTTTTGGACCTTCTTTTCCAGCAATCGAAGGTCACTGCTGTCCTCTCTCAGTATACACACACATCCAGACATATACCTAGACACACGTACACCATACATGCATACAGATGTATAGCATGTCTCTGTAGAGATGTAAACTCTTAAGTATCTTCATAAAAATGGTGGATTCAGCATTGAGATCACTTTGCAATGGGACAAACTTCATTAATAGAAAATAGCTATTAAATAATTAGAACCCAGCTAAGTTAAAGACCTCCATTAAATTATAGAAGTTCCAGGATTTTGCAGCAAAATTTTAGCTATTGGTTACCTTTCCTGACAGCATGAGACTGCTGCCCTTCTGAATTATTACCGGGTCTGATGGCATTAAAGTGTGACAGTGTGAAGTCAGAGTCTTGCATGCGTGTCCCAACACCGAGGCTGTTACAAATGGGGAGAGATTGATTGAAATGGTGGCATGCAAACTCAATTCTCCTTGTAACCATCATTAAAAGGTATGTGGTGTGGTCTCCATGAGATCTGCCAATTATGCCAGGATCTGACAGTCCAATTAAGCAGCAGAGTAAAACCCAGGCAGCAGGACAGTCAGGGCTAATGTTTCACTCTGTGGCAGAGTTCTGCCTCACAGATGAAGTGAAAGCAAGGAAGGGAGGACTAAGATGCCACTAAGACGAATTGTTCTTTGCAAATTTTTCCAAAAAGTGAAAAAAGAGGTTTTAGAATTGTAATGGCAGTGTGATCACTCAAGATTGTGCAGCTCCAAATGCAGACAATGGACCATCATGAAAGCACTGGAAAGATTAAGCCTGGTTTCCTGGAATTTTGGGGGGCAATATTTAAATTGGTTAAGTTCCCTAAATCGTAAATTAAGATTTGTTTGACCCCTTCTCAGTAATTCAAGCATGATTGTACTGGAAGTTTTGCCCTACTCTTAGACCATTGGCTTCAGAACGTTATTTTCTGGGTAATCTCAGCTGTAATTTCAGACATTCTTACAACGATGGTAACTGTGTCTTTGAACAAACCTTGTATAATGATAGCTCTTGTGTGGAGAATGCCGGCAAACACAGTGGATGTTAAGGCGAGCGTTGATGCAGACGCTCCAGGATGTCAGGCCCTGAGCTTGTCAGACCCGACTGCTTGGTGCTTCGTCCTCGCGTATTTTCCCCATTACGTAATGACTTCCTGTGCAGATGACAAAGTGTGTTTTCTCAACGAAATTATTTTCAGTGCAGCTGTTTTGGTGACTAAGTTTTGCAGGAGCTTTTAAATCAAATGCACCTAAAAAACCCAAGCACAACAGCTTTAGGCCCTTTGAACATCTACCCTTTTTCCTCTTTCCTCTTTCCCCCTTTCTCCTTTAAAAACATCATTCTGGAAACTTGATTCTCCTTTCCCATGAAGGAGAGCTATTTTCAGAGAAATCACGTGGACCCAAAGTAGTACATTGTTTAATTGTACTCTAATTGGAGTAATGATTCATTCTACAAATATTAGTGTTCCAGATAATAGACACTTACCCTCACTGATAACCAGTATTTTGTATTTTTCTTTGTTTGTCCTTGTGGTGGTGGAGGTGGTGGCAGTGGATGAATATTGCCCTCATGTACAATAGTGCCCCTCCTTGTCAACCTAGGCGTCGTGAACTTTACTTTTTTTTTTTTTCTTTCGTATGGGTGATGGCTCACACCTTCTCTTCTCTTTCTATTTCTTGTAAACCTATCTACAGACAATAGCTCTCTGAGACTGCTCAATTTCCATGAAATTTACTTTTACCTGATGATTCAGCATCTTATCTGTGTGTATAAGATTATTAGACCTGACATAAAGCATTTGGAAGCTATTTTATAATTGGTAAATTGTGCCTTCTCAACTCTGAGTAAGCTCATCCCCTTTTTTCCTCATCTTCTGCTATTTTATTTTTATTTTTGCTTCTTATCTGAAATCTCGGGAGCTGGGCACAGCCTGTTAAGTAAGCTTATAAAATACACCTGATGACAGTCAGGTTTGTGGAGGGGTTGTTACTGTAATACAGTTTAATTCTTTGATTTTAAAGCCAGTAAGAGATGAATGCCTGAGTAAATGTGGCAAACATAACTGTGCCTATCTTGGGAGGGGCACCAGCCGAGAAGACAGATGGACTCGTCAGTAGGACTTGTTTGGCAATTGGCTGGCCATGTGCCAGCTACTACCCACCAGACCACCTACGATCAGTCTCTCCCTCCCACTCTCTATAAGGTCCTAACTTTGCTCAGGCTATCAGGTGTGTCCCATTAAGTTGGATGAGTGCTTGTGAAAGAAAATGTCCACTGCCTTGTCCTCAAAGTATGGTTTATGGAACAGGTGTCAACATCACTCAGGAGCCAAGTTAAAAATGAAGAATTTCAGTTTCAACCCCAGATACACTGTGTCAGATCCGAATTTGATCAAGATCTCCATGAGATTCCTATGCAACTCAACCTTTGAGAAGCCCTGGAGAGCTGCTTCTCTCAAAGATGCTGGTAGTTCCCAGCCAAGGCATAGTGTGGGAAGATGGTGGAGTAGGAAGCTCCAGGCATACTCCCCTCCACCAGAACAACTATTAAACAGGTGGAAATTGTCTGAATCAACTATTTCAAAACTCCAGAGGCCTGTAGAACACTGTACAGCATCCAGGGAAGAGTGGGAGCAAGAGGCTGATAAATTATGGAAATACCAGTAAATGGCTCCTCCATGCAGTGGTAACCATGTCCACCCCCCACCCTCATGGCAGGCAGCAGTGGGGTCTGGCCCGTGGGGTAGATATCCAGTGCGTTAGAGGGACATGCAAATCTAGTTCCCCAAGACCTGGGGGGAGGGGAGCCCCGTTTGATCGCTGATCACTGCTTTTGATTAGCTACTTCAGGTCGCTGGGGACCGGGCTATGATGGTGGCCACTTTGTCCTGGACACAGGCAGTGGAGGAGACTTAAAGATGGTATGCTTCCTCATAGCTGTGGAGGACAGTCGAAGGGATGCATTTGAGCAGGTGCTGCGTCAAGAAAGCGCAGCTTTGGGGAGCCGTGGAAGAAGCTCCTGGCACCCCTCCTGACCCCTCCCCTTTTCTCTCCCCAAGGCATTTTGGATCCAACTGGTGCTCCCTTTGTGGGTATCTGGCATTGTTCCAGTTTGGAAATACTGAATTGGGGAAAAGACAACTCAATTGAAATGAGTTAGGTTGAGGAGGAGAAAGGAAAAAAGAATAATTAAAAGTGACAAAGAGCCAAAGAGACCTCTGAGACACCATCAGGCATACCCATATGGGCATTATGGGAGTTCCAGAAGGAGAAGAGAGAATGAGGCAGGAGGATATTCAAAGAAATAATAACAGACAACTTCCTAAACTTAGCAAAGGACATGAATATGCACATTTGAACATCCTAGAGAACACCAAACAGGAAGCACTTGAAGAAAAATATGTTCCTTCACATACTGGTCAAATTGTCAAATGCAGAGGGCAAGGCGAGAGGTCTGAAAGCTGCAAGAGAAAAGCAGCATGTCATGTACATGGGAGTCCCAATTGGATTATGTGCCAATTTTCTCATAATAATTCATGGAAGCAAGAAGGCAGTGGGTTGAAATACTTTAGGTGCTGACAGAAACCAATTGCCAACTAATAACTTTATGTCTGGTGAGACTTTCTTTCAAAAATGAGGGGGAGATTAAGACATTTCCAGATAAACAAAAGCTGAGGGAGTTCATTAGCACTAGACTTGCCCTATAAGCAATGATAGAGTTTTTCAGACTGAAAGGAAAGAACACTAAAACAGTGGTTTAAAGTGGCATAAAGAAATAAAGACCTCTGGTAGAAGTTGCCCATTTTGGTATTTATAAATACCAGTACAATTGTGTGGTATGTTTTGGTATGTAACTCAACTTCTTTCTCCCTATAGTTGCTAAAATGCAACTTCATAAAAGGTAATGATAAATCTATAGTTTTGGACATACAGTGTACAAAGATATAATTTGTAACAAGTACAAAAAAAAAGGTTGGGGGACAGAGGGGTATAGGAACAGTGTATGTGTATGCTATTGAAGTCAAGTTGACATCAGATGATTGTTATAGATTTAGTATGTTAAATTCCTATGGTAACCAGAAGGAAAATATATTTAAAAATATATCCAAATAAAAATGAGAAGGTGGTCAATATGGTACAATACAAAAAATCAAATAAATATGAAAGTAAGTATTAATGGAAGCTTTGAGGGCATAAAAGGTATGACTTACAAAATCTAAATAGCAAAATGGCAGAAGAAAGTCCTATATTATCAGTATTGACTTTAAATGTAATAGATTAAATTCTCCAGTCAAAAGGCAGAGATTAGCAGAATAGATTTTAAAAAAAGCATGATTCAACTCTGCAGTTTAAAAGAGACCCACCTTAAATTCAAAGACATAAGTAGATTGAAAGTGAAAGGATGGAAAGAAAAATATACCATGCAAGTAGTAGTGAGAAGAGAGCTTGCGTTCTGTTATGAGGGACAAAGACAGTCATTATATACAGAAAAAGGGATAAATTCAACAAGAAAACACACCAATTATAAATATATATGCACCTAACAGCAGAGCCCCAAAATTTATGAAGTGAATACTGACAGACTTGAAGGGAGAAATTATGGTTCTACATTAATAGTAGGAGAGCTTAATATGCCACTTTCAATAATGGATCGAACGTATAGACAAAGGTGAATAAGAAAGTAGAAGACTTGAATGATACTCTAAACCACCTAAACCTAACAGACATATATAGAGTACTGCACCCAATAACAACAATATACGTATTCTTTGCGAGTGCCTGTGGATCACTTTCCATGAGAGAATATATGTTGGGTCACAAAAGAAGCCTCAGGAAATTAAAAAAAATTGAAATCATACAGTGTATCTTCTCTGATGACAGTGGAATCAAATAAAAAATTGATAACAAAGGAAGAAATGGAAAATTCACAAATATGTGGAAATTAAACAACATACTCTAATAGAACCAATGGGTTACAGAAAAAATCACAAGGGAACTTAAGAAATATCTGAGGCAGATGAAATGAAAATACAACCTACCAAAACTTATTGGATGCAGCAAAGGTAGTGCTGAGAGGGAAATTTATAGCTGTAAATGCTTATATTTAAAAAGAAGAAATATTTCAAATTAGTGACCTAACCTCAAAACTGGAAGAACTAGAAAAATAAGAGCAAACTAAAACCAAAGTGAGCAGAAGAAAGGAAATATCAAAATTGGAGTCGAGATAAATGAAATAGGGAATTAAAAAAATGATGGGGAAAGGAAAGAATCAACAAAACCAAAAGTTGGTTGTTTGAAAAGATCAATAAAATTAACAAACCTTTGGCTAGACTGACAAAGGAAAAAAAAGAGAGGGTTCACAAATAACTAAAATTAGAAATGAAAAAGGAGACATTACTATCGACACCATTATAATAAAAAGGATTATAAAAGGATATTATGAACAACTGTATACCAACAAATTAGAAAACCTAGATGAAACTGGCAAATTCCTAGAAATATCCAATCTACCTATACTGACTCAAAAAGAAATAGAAGAAACTAATAAGTTTTTAAAAGATTGTATCAGTAATCAAAAATCTCCCTTGTGTAACATTTATGTAATCTAAGTTTCTTTAAAAAAATAAAAATAAAAAAGTTAAAACAAAGCAAAGAATCCCAACAAAGAAAAGCTCAAGGGAAATTAACACCAATCTGGCTTAAGTCTTCCAAAAAATTGAAAAGGAGGCATCACTTCCTGATTCATTCTATGAGGCCAACATCACCCTATACCAAAGCCAGATAAAAATGACACAAGAAATAAAAGTGACAGAAGAATCATGTTTAGGGAAATTATAAATGAGTCTAACTCTGTTACATTGAGGAAATACGTTGTCATACATTCCAAGGTAAGTCCCACCAGTGGGATACTGTCAAGGGGTTGTGTGTCTTGCCTAGTGTCTGGATGGCTTTAAAGCCCCCTAGGAGCACCCCTATTTGAGGCTTTATTTACTGTGGCAGTTAGTGAGATCTTCCTAAGACATGCATAAGTATAACTTCTGGAATGACCTCCTAACTCATTTTGAAACCTCTTAGCTGTAAAAACTCTTTTGTATTTAATATTCCTCCTTTTGGTCAAAATCTTTTTCCAAATGCATTGCTCGTTGTTGCTTGGTATTAATCCCTCAGTGCCAGGGGGGCTCATCCCCAGTAGTCATGTCCCACATCAGGGTGGTGGTGGGGAAGGTAATGTGTTTATTTGCTGAGTTTGGCTTAGAGAGAGTCCATGTTTGTATAACAAGGAGGTTTTCAGGAGGTAACTCTTAGGCAATAGTTATTATTAGGCTAAGTTTCAATTTTACAAGAATAAGGCTCATAAATACATGCATTAATATTGAGGACTGGGCATACTGGTCTGTTTTCTTCTATTAGGTACTACCTATGTACTCAAGAGATTCTTACCCTTCTATTTGAGAATGTAGCAGGACTCCCCAGGATGGGAGTTTAATATTTTGTTGTTTATTGTGTGGGTCTGTACCCACTGAGATAACACCCTATGACAAGATGAACACTTACATATTCCACAGAGGCATGCCCCAGAGGCATCTTTTCCCTCACATCCGCCCCACCACTGACAACCTGCACCAGTGATCTTCTCCTGCCACATTTGCCAAAAGAACACTCCCATAATTGTATTCTCAACCACAGACCTCCATCTCCCCAGAATTCAACTGTTCCTTCCTCCATCCCTCCCCCCAACTCTATGGATTGCCCAACCTACCCTCCAACTCCACTTACCCTTGCACTCCAGCATTGTTGACCACACTCACATCCCTGCACCACTATCAACCCCATCCACTGCCAAACCATCCCCATCCACCTTATCATAGATTCTGCCCAGATTGAGCATTGGCTCACCACTGTCTACTCCCTTTCTATCTCCTGGCAACCTATCTTTCAGAAACTATCTCTGTGAGTCTGCTGAACATCCTTAGTTCATATCAGTGAGGTCATGCAACATTTGTCCTTTAGTGACTGGCTTACTTCACTCAACATAAGGTCTTCAAGAGTCATCCATATTGTTGCATGTATCAATACTTCATTTTTTCTTATAGCTGAGTAATATTCCATCGTATGTATATACCACATTTTGTTTATCCTTTCATACATTGATGGACACTTGGGTTGCTTCCAACTTTTGGCAATAGTGAATAATGCTGCTATGAACAGAGTTGTACATATATCTGTTCATGGCCCTGCTTTCAATTCTTCTGGGTACATACCTAGTAGTGGGATTGCTGGATCATATGGCAATTCTATAGTTAGCTACCTGAGGAACCACCAAACCATCCTCTGCAGTAGCTACACCATTCTACATTCCCACCAGCAGTGGATGAATGTTCCCATTCCTCTCCAATACTTGTAGTTTTCTGTTTTTTTAATAGCCACCAGTCTAACAGGTATAAGATGATATTTTATTGTAATTTAAAAAAAATTTTTATACAAATAAGTTTTATTGAGACATATTAATAAAACATATAATTCCTCCAAAATGTACAATCAATGTATTTGGTATAATCACATAGTTGTGCGTTCATCACTTCAATCATTATTAGAGCATTTTCATTATTTCAAAAATAATAAAAAATAGACAAAAAAAATTCTTCATCTTTCAATCTCTCTCTGTTTCCCCTGCTGTACATAGCTACTACTTCTGGCTATTCTTGCACAATTATTTATTTGTTTATTCAGCCATTTTATTGAGACATATTCACATACCATATGCTCTATCCAAAGTGTATAATCAGTGGCTTTTAGTATAATCACAATGTTGTACATTCATTATCTCAAAAAATTTAGACCAAGTTAATTACTCCAAAAAGAGAGACCACGCCTCTTAGCATTCCTTCCCCAGCCCTGTATAACCACTAATCTAATTTCATCTTGATAAATTGTTTTATATTTACATTTTATATAAATGGGGTCATACAATATGTAGTACTCTGTGTCTGGTCTCCTTCACTTAGTATAATGTGGGGTTTTTTTGGTCTGATGTTAATATTTTGTAGTATTAACCTACATTTGTTCAACTTCAAAGAAAAACCGTCTTATATATGCAATTTTACTGACATTCATATTTCATATAATATATTTATATTTCACATAATTTATTTAGTTCATAATAGGGTGATAATATAATATTTATCCCTTGTGTCTGGCTTGCTTCACTCAACATAATGTCCTCCAGGTTCATTCATGTTGTCATATGCTTCACGACTTCATTTCTTCTTACTGCTGCATAATTTTCCATTGTGTGTATACTCCACAATTTGTTTCTCCATTTATCAGTTGATGGACACCTGGGTTGTTTCTAACTTTTGGCTATCATGAATAATGCTGCTATGAACATAGGTGTGCAGATGTATGTTCGTGTCTCTGCTCTCAGTTCTTTTGGGTATATACCTAGCAATGGTATTGCTGGGTCCCCTGGAAAGTTTGTATTCAACTTCCTTAGGAACTGCCAAACAGCCCTCCACAGTGGCTGTACCATTCTACATTTTCTCACCAACAGTGAATAAACA
Source organism: Cabassous unicinctus (assembly GCA_029593785.1). Taxonomy (NCBI): domain Eukaryota; kingdom Metazoa; phylum Chordata; class Mammalia; order Cingulata; family Chlamyphoridae; genus Cabassous; species Cabassous unicinctus. The sequence continues at coordinate 8,872 of JAQZBX010006565.1, read as the reverse complement.
TTCCTATCTCTTCACATTCTCTCCAACATTTACAGTTTTCTGACTTTTTAATAGTGGCCAGTCTAATAGGTGTGAAATGATACCTGGTTGTAACTTTGATTTGCATTTCCCTAATAGCTAGTGATGTTGAGCATCTTTTCTTGTGCTTTTTAGCCATTTGTATTTCATCTTAGGAAAAGTGTCTCTTCAAATCTCTTGCTCATTTTTAAAATGTGTTGTTTGTTTTTTTATTTTTGAGATGTAAGATTTCTTTTTATATTCTGGATATTAGATCCTTATTGGATAATTGGTTCCCAAATATTTTCACCCACTGAGTAGGCTACCTAGCACTATACCCATTAAATATGTGTCCCAGAGACCTAAATCTTCTGGCTGTTCACATGCTGGTTGAACCCTGAATCTCAGTAGAGTTGTGCTCAACACTTACTCTCCAGTTCATTGGACTTGCCCAGGACAATGAACAAAATGATGATGCTGGGAGACCCCCATCCCAAAACACAGAGATTACCTACAACTGCAAGCAAAACAGTTCCTTCCATCTGCCCCATAAGATCTAAGCCCCCTCTCAATCGGAAGTAGAGTAGGCATCACCACTCCCAAATCCTCAAGATTGAGGAATGAACAAACATAAGGGGGAAATGCAACCATGGACAAAGTAAATTTATTAATAGTGCAGTAATGGAAGAACATATATGTAACATTGATAAAGAGATAGTGGTTACTAGAGATTCTGAGAAGAGGGAGAGGGAATAACAGATGGAACATAGGGCATTTTTAGGGCATTGGAATTAAGTGTAAACCACAATGTGAACTATAGAACTTGGTTAGTAGCAATGCTTCAATATTTATTCATTAAAATGCATTTTACAAAACTCAGCACAACTTCTTGATAAAAACACTTATAAAACTAGGAATAAAAGGAAATTTCCTCAACATGTTAAAGGATATATGTGAAATACCCAAGATCAAGAACAAGAAAATGATGTCCACAGTCACTACTGTTATTTAACATTCTACTGGAAGTTCTAGCTAGAGCAATTAGGCAAGAAAAAGAAATAGAGGGCATCCAAACACATTTGCAGATGACATGATGCTAGATACCAAAAATCTGGAAAAGTCCACAACAAAGCTCCTAGAGCCAATAGATGAATTCAGCAGTGTCAGGGTACAAGATCAATGCAGCAAAAACAGCAGTGTTTCGATATACTACTGTTATATCATACAATATTATTGTAATATTATTACAATAGTATATCTTATTGTAATAGACAATAAGAGGAAGCAACCAAGAAGATAATCCCAATTACAATAACAACTAAAAGAATCAAATATCTAGGAATAACTGAAACCAAGGATGTTAAAGACTTGTACTCAAAAAACTAGGAAACATTGGTAAAAGAAATCAAAGAAGACCTACATAAATGGAAGGATCCACCATGTTCATGGATTGGAAGAGTAAATATTGTTAAGATGTCAGTTCTACCCAAAGCAAATTACAGATTCAATACAATCTCAATCAAAATGCCAACAACCTTCTTTGCAGAAATGGAAAAGCTAGTCATCACATATACACGGAATGGTAAAGGGCCCTCAATAGTCAAAGCATCATGAAAAAGAATGAAATTGGAGGACTCACACTTCCTGGTCTTAAAACTTATTGCAAAGCCACCATAATCAGTAAGCATGGTGCTAGCACTAGGACAGATAGCTATACCATTACTAGTGTAAACGTAAATGTTTAGATACATATCTCAATTGACTATCCAGCAATGCTACAAAGTGGGCAGAGTAGGCATGGTTAGAGTCATGTGTGTCCCATGGACGGCCAGGCTGAGACTGTAGCCCAGACCTCCTGACTCTCATCTGCTTTACCCTCTTGCCTTTCTGAGTTATAGATATGTATCTGCAAGGTCACATATATGGCTTTATCTTAGAAGCTTCAATGCCTTAGAGCTTACCCATGTCCCTTTTAGTAATATTTAGATGTGTGTGTGTATGTCTGTGTCTCATATGCATCCTTTATATCAATGATTAAAGAAGAAAAAGAAATGTTGAAGAGAAACAAAGTCTGACTATATCTACAGCACAGAAAGTTTAGGTGTCTATTCTTGCAGCTATTTCCTAGATATGTTAAAAGAGAGGTGAGTGGAAGCAGGGAAATGTAGTCCTGGAGTGCCATATGGGTTCAATGTCTCCTTGAGGGTGTAGGTTTCTGGAAAAGTTATCTCTAGGATATGCTGAGTGACTACTGCAAAAACCAAGACTTTTAGACTCGAGTTAACATTAGGGACCTTCGTTACAGGTGAGAGCTAGACCTTGCCTTCATAATCAGCTCATCTTGGCGGTGATCTCCATTTTGCTAAGTGTTGCTAAAGTGCAGCATGCGTTGGCAGCGTCAGTGCAGTATCACAAATAGCCGCAAGATGGGAATAGAACTCTAAGAAAGCTGATCCCTGCCCTTTGTAGAGTGAAACCTCGCTGCCCCTGATTTGAAAAAAGAGGAGGTCAGAGTTTCATTGCGAAAATGAGTAGAGAGAGAAAAGGGACTTCAAAAATATCTTTGCCTTCAAGCACTAGACTAGGATAACTCTAACTAGAACTGCTTAACAAGTACCAGACATGGAAGGTCATTTACGAAATTGAAAAGCGTGTAATTTTTGTCCCCACAAGAGTGGCGTGAACTAAAAGGGTATGTCTTTATCTTTCAGGCAAGGGTGATATCTGATATATTTAGTAATCAATACAGCAAAGGGATTTGACCAATTAGAAGAGCTGCTCAGGTGCTGGCCTCTAGTGCGTAATGGGTTCTCGATGCCCCCGGCTCTGCCAGGCGCTGAATGTTCAGTTGCTGGGCTATGGGGAGGTACAGGGGTTCCTCTGGGAAGGGTAGGGCCAATGGCACATTGAGGAGACACAAGTGGGGTGTTTACTTGAGCAGTGGACATTTATGATTTGCAATGGAAGTATCTCAATATTTTAATAAACAGTCGGTCACACAGCTGAATCTCAAATTTGTCTTTAGAGGAACAGGCAAAATGGTGATTGTCTCTGATTGATCCTTACAGAATCCCTGCCTCCCTTAGTTCTTTCTAACATAAAACTGTGCTGAGAACAATGAACGTAATCCATCAACATTTCCCTTCATCACAGCAAATAATCACAAGTGAATGGGGATCGCTATGATAGGTAATCAATGTTCCAGGGAGCATGGAACCTTCTGTACTTTACTCCTCAGTTTGCATCTGAAAGTAATCTCCTAGCCTCAACTGATAACATTAGCACACGCTCCTCTTTTCCAAATGCTCATTGAGTGTCTAGAACTGGAATCAATGGCAACTTAAAATTATGGGGACCCCAATTCAAAATTTCAGCCCATTATAAATTTATTAATTAGAAAATAAACATTGGGCACCAATAACATCAGAAGCCATTTATATCAGTGGAGATAGGCTCAAAATGTAGATAGCATGGGCTGGGCTAGCTTCTTTCTGGACACGCCTACCCAAGCTTTTTGGGTAAAATGTTTGCGAGGCCTGAGACTTCCTACAAGTTAGATGGCTTAGCTGAAGTAGGGTTATTTATGCATGGTTTTGTGACATTTTTAGGATCTTAATGAAATGTCCGTAGACATTCCTTATGAAGTAAAGGAGACCTTTCTGAGGATTTTGATGTCCCTGTTGGCAGAACTGTTGCTAGCCTGCATGAAACCTTTCTGTAAACTAGAAAAAGGACAAAAGATGATACTCCCTGGGTTAGTCAGCCCAAAGGGGTGCCGATGCAAAGTACCAGAACTCTGTTGGCTCTTATAAAAGGTATTTTTTGGGGGTAGAAGTTTATAGTCACAAGGTCCTAAAGAGTCCAACTCAAGGTACCATAAGAGGTACCTCCTTACTCAAAGTCATTTGCCACGTGTTGAGCAAGATGGCAGGCGATGTCTGCAAGGGTTCAGCCTTCCTTCTTCCTCTTAAGGCTCCTTGGTCCCAGCTTCTTCTTTTTTTTTTTTTTTTTAAGATTTATTTATTTATTTATTTATCCCCCCCTTGCTGCTTGTATTTGCTGTGTCCATTTGCTGTGTGTTTTTTCTGTGTCTGCTTATCTCCCCCTTGCTGTGAGGTTTTGCTGCATCAGCCCACCGCACCGCGCGGGCCGGCCTCCCATATGGTAAATGGGAGCTCTATCGATTGAGCCACACCCGCTTCCCGGTCCCAGCTTCTTCTGATCTCAGCTGTAGGCTGGCATAAGGCTCGTCTCTCTTCCCAGGACTCATTTCTTTCCAGGCTCAGCTGCTCTGTTCTCTTCACAAGGTCAACTGTAAACTATCAGGCAAATGTGTCATCTCTCTCTGAGGTTCCAGCATCAAAACTAAGTTCTCTCCTCTGCCAAGTCTTTTTATGTGTTCTTCTGTGTATCTGCTTCTCTGTGTGTCTACTTCCACGTGAGAGTCTGTTTTATCAGCCCATCAAGGGGGCTGAGACTCAATGCTGAGTCGCACTCTAATGACGTGGTTGAATCAGAGCCCTAATCTTAATGTAAGTTCATCAGACATCTCAGGGGAATCTAATGCAATCAAAAGGTTATCATGCCTAGAGGAACAGACCAGTTTACAAACATAATCAATATCTCTTTTTGAAATTCATAAATAATATCAGACTGCCACACTCTCTATCATCTGAGTGGTCACTTCTGTGGGGGCACGCCTGCACCCACGGAATGTGGCGGCCTTACCTACCTGTCTCCAGGTTCCCTGCCTTCTCAGAGCTGTTGGCATGGTAGTTTCCCTCAGGCACATGACAAACCTGTTCCATTGAGCATCATGTCCCTGGAAGGATGGACGAATACAGTTAGCTCTGCTTGGTGCCAGGGGAGTCTTTTGGGCATCTGGGAATTCTAGGAAGAGCATTGTCAAGGGGGAGGAGTCAGACCCGCTGGATTCTTGCCCTGTTTTGCTGCCCATTCTGTGTTATCTTAGAGAAGTCGCATCCCCCTCACGCCACCATTCCTTTGTAGTAAATTGAGGGTTAGGGAACTCTGACGAAGGCAGTTCATGTCCCTGTGCTCCCTCCAAATCGCAGGGGGTGACCTGGAGCTGTTTTGCAGACATTGCTCCAGATGTTCATACGTTATTACTTAATAAAACGCACTTTGTTGGACAATATTTTGAAAACCTCAAGTCCCTGTGAGAGAAATTCTAAAAGGAGCCCTTGGAGGATGACCTCCATCTCCAATCTTTATCTGCCCAGCATCCCTGGAGTAGAGAGATTAAAGAAAATAGCAAAACAGCTTCAAAGGCATAGGAAAGTTAGTAGCTATCAAAAACAAAATCCATTTTATTTCCATTTGAACTTAGAGCTTCACTATCAAATGATAATGCTACTATTGACATGTCAAAGTCTGAGCTGTGGGATGGCAGCGGCATCATCACCTGGGAGCTGGTTGGGGAAGCAAGGTCTTGGGCCGCCTCCAGACCTTCTGCCTCAGAGAAAGGCACTTTCACAAGCCTTCTAGGGGATTTGGCTCTTTGCTAACGTTTGAGGAGCATGGAAGCTTTTTAACCTCACAAGGTATCTTTATGAACAGCATATCATTTAATTATCACCATCACTTTTTTTGAGTGTCGCTGACGTAACTGCTTTTACTCCTATTTGATATATGTGGAAATGCAGATAAGTTGAATGACCCATGTTCGTGTAGCCAGTTTTATTTATTTATTATCTGTTGGCATATTATGAATATGACATAAAAACATGGCATCAATTTTTCCTCCACTAATCTGACTCCAATTTTGCCACCTATTTTTGGTCTAAAGCTATAACCTATATTCTTTCAAATCCTTTAAAGCAATTGGCTAGATGAATCTAATTTTTTGTTTATCTGCTTATTTCTTGCTACATTGCACAATAGGATTTGAAATAATTGCTGTTTACTTGGGATACCTTGGGGTGCCTAGTAGACACCTTTTAAAAAATTTTAAAACATAAATAGTAAAATATGTCTAATAAAATTTAAAAGATAAAATTGAAATATTATAAAGCAATAAAAAATTAAAATCACCACAATTCTCCCACCTGTGATTAGCATTTAGTTTGTTTAGGTTCATATACCAATAATTCCACTTTTACATATGTGCAGTCATGCAATACCTGCAGTTTTTTGGTCTTTTTGTTCTTTCCTTTAAATATTGTGAACATCTTTCCATGTCCATAAATATTCTTTTATAATATTACCTTCAATGGGTGTGAAAATTTTATTTTAAACATAAAGTACAGTTTAACCAATCCCCTAAGGCTGGACATTCAGGTTGTTACCAATTTTTTCACCCTTACACACAACACATCTTTGGGTATTTGACACTCTTGTTTTTCTTCAGAATCAGTTCACAGAGCTTGGAACAGAAAGCGTAATTCTAACTTTTTAAAGATTTTACTTCCTGCGGCCAAATCGCCCCCGTAGATGCCTTTAGCCCTTACACTGCAACACGGAGCTTGAGGAAGGAGATGCCAGGACTGCCTTGATTGTGCTCTTTCTGCAGCCTGCTGGTCCCTGAGGACTGGCATGATGCTGAGCTCCTGGGCCACCTCCTCCATCGAAGAAGTGGCTGCGGCCAGTCCTGATGCACTTCGCTGGCTGCAACTCTACATCTACAAGGACCGGGAGGTCACCAAGCAGCTCGTGCAGAGGGCTGAAAGGATGGGCTACAAGGCCATATTCGTGACGGTGGACACCCCTTACCTGGGCAACCGCTTCGACGATGTGCGCAACAGATTCAAGCTGCCGCCACAGCTCAGGTAGCTGGGGGGCTTGGGCCACTTGGGCCCCTGAGCTGGTTTCCTAACTCTTTCTTCTCTTTCAGTTTCCAAGGGGAGCCAAGGGAATGAGATCTTCCTAAGCGCCGTTTGCAAAGTATGGTTCATAGAGCTCTTGTAGGGTAATGAGAGGATCTGGGTTCTAGAGATAGCGTTATTGCTAATTAGCCACATTTCCTTCAGCACATCACACCCCTTTGATGGTATCAGGTACCTTCGCTATAAAAAAGAACAGGAATTGCCCATATGCTTGTAAGAATCAAATTTATGTACCCAGAGAGCATTGAGGGCTTTGGGAAGTAGGACCTGCCTACGGGTGGAAGATAATTTAGTCCAACAGTTTGTTATTTTGTTTCTGATACCGTATTTCTTGTCTGTTGAAAGAAAAAAGCCACTTTTGACTTTATTTTTAACTGTATTTGGAAAAATGGGACTGGGAAGGATGAAAAAAAAGATATAAGAGTGGAGACTAAGGAGGCCACATGCCTACATCATCTCCTTTCAGCAACCTTCTCTTTCATTAAGTTTCATCCATGGATCAAGATTCATTCATTCATTCATTCATTCATTCATCACTCAGCACATCTTAGCGAAAACAATGTATCAAATCATCTAAAATTGAGCTATGGTGGTTATCAGGCTATCTAATCTGCTCATTAGCAGAGAATTATTGTTCCTTTCCTCTTCCTGTAGTATTTTAGGGTTAGAACCATCTCTAGGTAAAGCTGGTAACTTAGCTAATTTTATTGAGAAAGAACCAAACTTCCTTAAACTATAGATCTCATTTCCCCGTTTTTTTGTTTGTTTCCCACTAAAATGGCCTTTGAGTTTTCATATTGACATGTGACTGATAGCTTTCAGGATTATAAGTATTTTAACAGGAATAAAAACTATTACCTTAAATGGAAGACTTCTACATTTATAACAACATAAGCATTTTATTTTTTCATTTAGCTTTTAAGTTTCTTAGTATCACAGTGGAATGATGAGAAAACTAAATGAAAATGGAAGACATATTGATAATGGAATTTCAAAACATCTAAGATATAAGGGTTGCCTTCCTTATACCCTAGACCTCAGTCCACATGGGCCATTACTCTGTCTATAAAGTTAAACCTTTTTAAAAAAATTCAAAATCCAAAAGACTCAAAATCAAATCAGTATTCCATGTAAGGACAAGAAGATTGTTGGAAACCAGGAATTTCATATATGTTATGAGTTGGGCGGGTCTCAACCACCACATACATTCATATGCAATCTTGTATAAATGTCACGTAATTGACATATCCCTCTATTGGGTATATATCTCTGTGAGTTTTAAACTACTGTGCATTAAATCTTGCTGTTGAACTATGTGTCAGTTAGTTACGAGATACTCTGCCCACGATACTTGCAGGCAGGTTCAGGACCTGATTGCTGTATGTGGTATCTCTGGAGGCCCAATGATGGAGAAGGCATGCTCTTGGCAGCCCTGTCACAAACCACCTCGCACATCCCCGACACAGGGTCACCCCAGCACCCTGCCTATGTGAGAGAAGAAAACCAAAGTCAGAAGTCACCGACGCATTCCTACAGCTTTCCAAATTCATCAGAAAGTGATGACTTCAAGTGTCCGTAGTATGAAACTTGTATTCCTGATGATTTTATTTGTTAGGTATTCTAAAATAATTAGTTTCCCACTATCTAGGCTTCTGATAGGAAACATTCCTTATTATTTCCCCTTGGCCATTTGAAGAGGAATTTGCTCTGCCTTTGCCTCCTCCTCCCCTCTTAATACCACTATTACTACTGCTACTAAACAACACAGTTAGCATTATTACTACTGCTATTACTACTGCTACTAAACAACACAGTTAGCATTGTTACTACTGCTATTACTACTGCTACTAAACAACACAGTTAGCGTTGTTACTACTGCTATTACTACTGCTACTAAACAACACAGTTAGCGTTGTTACTACTGCTATTACCACTATTACTAAACAACACAGTTAGCGTTGTTACTACTGCTATTACCACTATTGCTAAACAACACAGTTAGCGTTGTTACTACTGCTATTACCACTATT
>JAQZBX010006564.1:32583-52904 GCA_029593785.1 Cabassous unicinctus | reverse complement strand
CTTCAAAAAATTGTCACGTTATCTGAAACGCTTCTCCACAACCTTTACTGAAGCAAAAGGCCCCCACAGAGCTAGAAGGCGGCCTTACAGTCACGAAAGCAGCACATCTTCATGCTTTTATACTGACGCATGATCATTTTTTCAACCCTATCTGCGGCTTGATTTAAAGCATGGTGTGTGGCTGAATACAATAGAAGATAATTTATCCAGAGGTTTAAACATTAAAAGCATCCAAACAATGTAATTATTCTGAAATAATGATTATCCATTTAACAAAATAATGCCATTGTGAGAAGTGGAAAAAAATACATCTTCTCGTATGAATTATTCATGACCGTGAGTTCCTGGAGGCTGGGAATGCAAGCTGGCCGCCAGCGCGTCGCACTGGACATCGGCTGCGTGGTGGGGCCAACACGGCTCTGTCCGAGGCCACTTCCTGCTGCAGAGTTCATACACAGTTAAGGGAACGAGGTTCCTCTGCGCCAGAGGGCAGCCACTGCCCAGCAGGGGAGGCTCCGGGAGGCGTCCAGGGCAAACGCAGAACTGCCATGCTCACTGCAGAGCCAACCCTGCGCGGTTTCCTCTTTCCCTCCCGCGCATGCTGAGCCAATGAGCCCTGACAGCGCACACATGGGACCCCCCATCTCAGACAGCAAGGGATTCCCCTTTTAAGAAAATGGACAAGAGTAGGTTTGGGCATTTTAAAGTTCTGTGTGAGAACTGATAAGCAAGTTGCGTCAATTTTGTTTATATCACTTGAATAAAAACGTATGCATTTCTTTCCTATTTCCTAATTAACCTGAGCGTCTTTGATTGAGGCAGAATAGTGATGGATCCTTGACCCGTTTTTCCATTGTTGGACAAGATTGGTTTATATTAAATACAAGGTTTTAAGAAACATGCCTCTTTTCACCTCACTTATTTCCTTCAGTGTGCTTTATATTAGCATTTGCTATACATGATCCAAAACACTGTTAAACGTGATGTGTGCTTTATTAGAGTCAAAAATACTGAACACTGTGAAATTTACTAATTCATACCAGGTCAGGGGCTGAAAATCAAGGGAAGAAGAGTTTCTGATATACTAACCAAGACAGGATATTAGTCTCTGCAATGTGAGCCTTAGAAGTGACAGGGTTTCTAAGTTAACGCACACTTACACACACAGAAGTATAAAAAGAGTCATAATAGATTATTTGCTATTTGCTGTTGCAGTCCAGGATTATTCATAAATAGCTACTTGGAACACATGGTCATGTTTATTTTAACCCACCAAGTAAATAGCAAAGGACAAAGTGAAACACAGAAGAAGATAAAATACAGAGATTTACACATCCCAGGATACACTTAGACATTTTAGTATTTGAAGTGCCAGTAAAATTATAGAGTATCCGATAATAGCTGTATCGGTTGCTTTCTTTGACTGATGAGTACTAAGAAAGAGAAAGACAGAAAGATTAAGAAGCCCTTAAAACCCATATGACTAAATAAAACTGTCCTTATTTACTGATATCAGAGCCCCTTTCCAGATAGCTCAGAGCTAGAGCCACTCACAGGAACCTGATGTGGCTATGACGCAAAAAGGAAATGCCTGGCAGGAAGAATGAAGCCTGATTTTTAAACTTAATTAATTAAAGCATGAAATACAAGAGAAAAATGAAAACTTGCTTGTTCCTGAAGGTTGTTCTTCCAGTAAATAAATCAAAGAGAGAGCTGGTAGTAGCTTGCTTTTCCTTCAAATAGTGAGTGTCATTGAAGCTGCAAATTTCTCGCTCTCTCTCTCTTTCCCTTTCTATTTATTGTAAATCCAAAGTTGCTTAAACTTTTGTCTTATACAGAGAAAAGCCTTAGAACTTATAAATATGATGACCACGTACTTTCCTAGAAATAAATGGAAGGACCTTTGCTCTTTGTGAACATACTTTATGCAAACAATACTCATGCCTTTTCCAAATAAAGTCTTTATCCTACCTGTGCCACCTTCTTGGCAGAATGCCTAGAAACTTTTATCCTATAAAATAAAACAAAATAGTGTTCCTTCAGTTGGAAAGGTTTTAGATTGCAAGACTGACTAATGAAGTAGAGTTAATATTGAACCTGTATTTTGCTGTCAGCAATTATTTGCCATAATAGTGCTGACCCCCCAAACCGTAGCCTAGCATGAAGAGTGTCCTCTGGTTCTTATCTGGGTTCCTGCTAATCAATGTCTGCTTTACAAAAGAAAAAGAGGAGAGAGGGGAGGGGAGGAGAGGAGGGGGAGGGGAAGGAGGGGAGGCAAGGGGGGGAAGGGGGAGGGGCAGAAGACAGGAAGACAAAGAGAGAGACAGAGAAAGAAAAAAGAAAGAAAGAAACAGTAAGAATGAAAGAAAAAGAAGGAGGTAAAGGGCAATTTAGTTTCGACTATTAGAAAATAATGATCAGTCTTCAAGTTTCAGTTTGAACAGGATAACGAAGTGATTCTCTTGAGTGATCCTTGAGAATTAAGAGGGCACTCTATGATACTAAGAATAGAGCTGTGTCACACTCGAAGAAATTCTGATATCAAAGTGAAAACCAGAATTTGCAAAACATGATATGGCAAACCATCGACTCTTGTATAAAAATATACTACTAGTGAGTTCCCCCTTTGTGCTCAAAGGTGGCTTTAATCATGTTTTCCTTCACTAGATGAATAATGATTATGAAAACAAGTATTGACTCAGTGACATCTGAGTGCTTTCTTTAGGGCCAAACGGCCCCAGGCAGCAGCGAGGTCATGGAGGTTTCCTTTCAGCTCCTTCTGCAGATTTCTGGGAGTCCTGCCTGAGCAAACCAGCCTGGAATCACAAATGCAATGGTGCAAACAGAAAGTTTTAATCCACCACTGTTTCTCAAGTGCCTCTTTGGAATGTTCAAGCATATATATCCCATCTGCCAAAGGATTTCAGGTACTTATTCCCTGGTCACTGCCTACAGTGAACCAGGCACCAGCTCAGGGTTACCTTTTACCTTTTAAATCTCAGAAGAGCAGCAGGTTCACCTGCACTGGGGAAGATACCGCAGTCCAAGAGGCCTGAGGCTAATGAGTAGGCAGGAGTGATGTCACCTTCTCCGAGGTGCCGGAGATGGGCTTTATATCACATCCATCACACAGTCAATAGTCCAAAGTGCTCAGAGAACGACTAGGTACATTTAGTGCTTACAATCCTTTGTTCAAAAAACAATACTAACCTTTCTTTCCATTGGACACCTAGGAAGAAGTTTTTAAAGAGAAAGTAATGTATCAAGAACAGAAAATACAAAGCAACACAAAAAACAAGGATAAAATGCCTCGTGTGATGTGTATTTCAATGTCTGTGTTTCTTGGTGATCACTCTGACCACAAATGAGGCATTGAAGCTCTGCGATGGCTTATTCATGGAATGGGTCAAGCTTTTGCACTCTGTGCCAATCTGTCCTCATTTTCTACTTTTTGAATGTAATTCTGATTTGGGGTAAGATCTGCTGCTGCATCCACATCTGCAAAACCAGCTCAGTGGAGAAGCTCACAGAGCTGTTTGTGGTTTGCTGGAGCTTAGAAATCAACAGAAAATTAAGACCAAGTGCCAAATGTGTGCTTGAAAATCTTTTTTATAGACGAGCTCTGGGAATGCACACTCACTGAAGCATGCCCTTTGAAAACCTTATTCACTTATATGTTTTCCAGAACTATTGATGTATAACCCTCTTAAATAAGACTAACCCTTGTGTACATACCATTAACATATGGCCAATGTAAATGACACAACTGCAAAAACATGTGAACATACATACCTCAGGGCAGATTTTCCCTTGATGTGGGTAGGCTTAGCTCTTTGGACAGGAAAGCCCCCTAAGATGAAGGGGGGAAAGCCTACAGTTTCCAAGAGAAGAAACCTTTTGATCCACCCCTGAGGCGAGTTTGAAGAGGGCTGTCATTGAGCTCCCATCCTAGTCTGCCAGGTGTTACTCAAGCCCCTCGGCCTCCCTGTGGAGGCCTTGCTAAGGCACTCACATACACAGAGGCAGCCTCGTAAACCCTTGCTGCCAACATCGCTTTATGTGTGTACAGAACTTTAACAGCGACAACCTGCGACACCTGGGAGTAGGCTTGCCGTTTTGTGGATAAGAGCACAGTGCCTCCCTCCCGGAAGGCTCGCAAAAGGTACTAGATATGGAGAAGTCAGAGGCTCAATTAGAACTCAAGTTTCTCAGACCATGACCAACACTCTCTTTCATTATTCGGTGCAGCCCACCCACAACTAATTTAACCAGGTAGTCAACTTAAGGGAGCTGAAAAGATGGCAGATGCCGTTTCTTCACAAGGATAATGGACCAGATAGAGAACATAGTTTAAATATTGAAGCAAGAATTTTGCATAGGGAAATGACTTATGTCTGTGATAACCTGAGGCACTGCCCGTCCGTATTGGATGGTGACCATTTAGAGGAGGCAGAGTCAAGTATTTCCCAATAAAATGAACACTTTCAGCTATCTCACCACATCTTCATACCCTGGTGCTGACACCTCTACACAAGTACTCCCAGCAGCAGGCTAATGGAAGAACCAGCCTGGGAACACAGAAATAATACTTTGGGCTGTATAGGCTCCCTATCAGATTTCTTTCTTCAAAATGCTTGATTTTAAATGAATTCCATTCAAAATTTAGGGTAGCATATTTAAATGTCATAATTCTATCATCACACAGAAATGTTAGCAATCTTTTCTGAGTGATAAAGTATACAGTTTCTTATATAAAAATATTTCCCTTCAGATAAGATGTCACACTTTTTATTTAGCAATACCTCATTTGAAGACTTTTGAGCTCTTACACGGCAAAAAAGCCTGCATTTGCCAATCATTAAATTATGTCAGTAAAATTATTTTAAAAATATACATAGATAATCAAGAAGCAGGTTAGGGAACATATACATAACTCGTTGAATTATTTCAGTCAGCTGCCTCCCGTCTGTTTTGATATTTCTATAATTTGGATAGCACACAACATTGGAATTATTTTTCCATAAGAGGGAAAAAGAGTAACATAAGTGGCAGTTTTATTTTTAACTCTGGATTTGATTAGATCAAATAGGGATCAAGCATTTTTTTTCTCTGAGAGCTGAAGTTTGCTGAAGGTCAATTTGTGTACATTTGTTGTGCTGATATTTCTGGTTAGAGGCAATAATTATTTGAGACTGTTGAAGAGCTAAGATCTCATAACTGCAATTTCTGGTGCTGGGAGCAGGTTGATGTGGATGATTCTTTGTAGCCCCTATAAAATGACGAGAAAGCCAATTTGAATGATGCGACCAATGGGAGAAACTAGAGATGAAAAGAGCGATCATTGTTCAGGAAAGCAACCAAAGCCAATTCCTGTTTTTAAAATAGGAAACAACCCGAGAGAACTTTAAAAAATCATCCTACCTTTTTATTTTAAACATGAGGAAAGTAAGCCTTAGAATCCTAATGACTCATACAGATCCCATGGCTAGTGTGAGTTATTATCTGGGCCCGTGGCTTCCTGATCTGGGCTTCTTTCTATTTTACAGCTTTCCACACTGAAATATTTTCTGCCTTTTATGCACCCCATCTGAAAATTCCCTTGCAATGACAGATAATTTTTAGTTTTACTGCAAGAGTCCCAGAAGGTGAGGCAAAGAAACTTTCTCTTTCTTCTCCTTGTGTCTTCTCTTTTCTTTCTTTCCTTGTGAGCACGCCATCACCGGCAAAACAAAGGCACAAAAACAAGCAGAAGACAAAGCCAAACAAAAACCAAAAAAGTAAGGTCATTAAAAAAAAAAAAAAGTCAGTGATGTTTTGAAGAAAGCCCCGACTTACAAGGCATCCCTCCTGGTGCCTGGGAGCCAGGGGCGCCACGAGCCCTCTGGGGTTGCTCCGAGCACCTGTGGCCTTTCCCCCGGGAGATGCTGCTCGCCCCCTCAAATTCTCAGTGCTCCAAAGTCCACAGGGCTGAGAACTGCTCAGCTCATTCCAGCGGTGTCTTCTTTTCCATGATTTCCTCCGTGCTTCGCTAGCAGCTCTCCTTGCCTCAACTCCTACATCAAAGACAAACTGTCCATCAGGCAGCAGCTGACTCGCACGTTCCCTTATATTTAGTCTTCCTTTGCCGATCTCTTTCTGATTGCAAATTCCTTGGGGACAGGCTCTACATCTCTTTTAATTTTGGTTTGCACAGAGCTTGGAGTCTATAACTGTTAAATGCATGTGGAAGGAAAGAATGGGACATTTCTAAGACAAACATTCCTGGTATTCCTAATTCTTTCTTAGAGATAGCCACATTACACCCTAGGGGCCTCATTTCTAGAAGGCCCCTTGACAGAAACAATACCAGAAAATGCATTTAAGAGAGAAATCATTATCTACTTGGGACAATTAGTTAAATTTTCTCAGAAGAAAGACTGTGGTAGAATAGTGTATGCTTTTATGTTACAAAAGTGCTGTCTCTTTTTTTGTTGGCAGAGAAAAAAAGAATTTGGCAATGCTAAGATCATTGCTTGATTTGGCACTGAAAGCTTTCTTTTTGTGTCAGAATAAAACATTACTGTTCAGGATGTCTCCTTATCTTGATGTTCAGGAGATTGATTTTGAATTTTGTAAGTGGAGTTATGTGACCGTTTTAGTTCTTAACATACTTGAGTTACCTGGTTCGCCCACCGCAGGAACAATAAAGAAATTTTCATTACTGAACGCGTGTGATTTACATTGGCACAGGAAAGCAAAAATCTCTATCAAATGTAAGAGAGGCTGTGGGGGAGATGTGGGCACTTTCGTTGCTATGTTTCAAAGGGTCTGTTTTGTAGAGATGGCAGCTGACCAGTATAAAGTGACCTCAGGCTACGGAAATTTTCTACTTTTCTACAAATAAGCAATCAAAGGAAGTTGTTACTGAGCATTTATGGCCAAACGAGAAGCTGGAAGCCCAGCTCCTTCAGCGTTCGATAGACTCGCTCAGACTTGCGTGGAGCAGGAAGGCTTGCCGCTTCTCTAGCAGAGGGGCCGCGGCGCTGACTCAGAAGCCTCCGTCCTGGGCACTGCTGCGTGCATGTTGCTGTCCATCCGCGGGTCTGAAAAATCACAGTCCTGATTCTGACCTCCCCCACGCATGTACCCGTGTGGCCTTCTTTCCAGAAGCAGCTTCACTGCAGCACATCGTTCATTTATATGGCCCAAGAACCAAATTATGTGACAGAATATGAACTCAGTTTCCCAGTGATGAGGATTCCAGACTTTACAAGCCCACAGCACTTCCGTTGCCGATTGGCAGCAGGATTTGCAGTCACCTCCCCAGGAATATGACATCAGCTATATCCAGTAACTCTACAGGGAGGGGACCGGGATGGATTTGACTAAGAGCACACAAATCCACGCATGAAGACCAAACCCTTGTGACGTGGACTCCTGTAAGCCCTTTGGATAATTTTCCCATTGTTTCCACATTCATTTCAGACGTCCTTCTTCTCTCCCAAGCATCGTACCCTTTGAGGAGTCTTTGGCCCCTGCAGTCCATTGCCTTCTTTGATTTACACGGAGTTACCCCATCATCCATACAAAATAAGACAAATGCAGCTAGACATTGGCACCTCCTGCCATCACCTTCACAGCGAGGCTTCTCCCAGGTCTCCGGATACTCTTTTAAACCCTGCTCCTACAGGGCTCCACTGAACCTCGACACTGTACCAGAAATGGTCTTATAAGCACAATAATTGATACCCCTTTCAATTATTTGCAATTGAACAGAAGAAAGATCTTAGCCAATGACACAGATCACTCATCACGTCAGAGTAAAATATTTTCTCGGGGTGGGATTGAGGGAGAGTGAGTTCACCAGGTGAGCTGATGTCACCCAAAAAATAACTCTACCAGACATTCTCTGCTCCTCACATGCTAACCCACTCATGTGACTTTTGCCAAAAACTGTACTATTTTAGAAGCAATTTAGGAAGAGCTATCTTAAAACTGACTGAAATGCAGAACAAACCTCTAGGAATTAGAAAAGCTATGCATTTTCCCTTCATGTGCTCTTATACCAAGGAAAGCTGAAGTGAGATAATAAACTCCATTAGTAAATGTTAGTTGATAGATTGATTTCATTAAATCAAACCAATGTCTACATCAAAGCATTTCCTTATATAATGACCCTTAAGGTATTCTACATTTTCTCCTTCAAGAGGCAAGTCTCCCAAGTAAAAAATGTGGCAAAGGGCAGATACAGTAACTAACACTCTCCATGCCTGGAATAAACTAGTTAAAATCTAGAGAGCCATGTATCCAGGTCTGACTTTGGACATACACATTTATGAGAATTTCCATTATGTTTGAATCAAATTCACAGGACACAGTCTTATTCTTTGGGACAAAACTACTCCTTTGTAATACACTGCGATTCCTGAACCACCCACTTAATGAAACAACAAGCACTTGTTTATAGACGACTGGGATGGATTATTTTCTGTTTTCTTCCATACAGGTAAGTTCAGCTGATTGTCGACACCGTTTACAGTGCTGTAGTCTACCGAGGAATGGAACGTTCATAGATAAAGCACTCTCTCACTTTTTATGAAAATGATGAGTTATCAACATTTTGCTTGAAGGCACAAGATACAGCCCCATCTTCATTCAAATCCATTAAATATGCCGGAGACCCAGCTGTCAATAGCATTGTGGAGTAAATTTAATTTCCAGAGTCAATACAGAGCCAGCTGCATTAAGCATAAGATAATTCTGGCACATTATTAATTTGAATGGCCATGTAAGGCATTGTCTAGACAAGATATAAGCCCGAGTTTTCATAGGCAATCTGTACATAAAGTGAAGTATGCCAAGGTTGTAAAGAATACTAATAACACAGATCTGGCTTATTAACCAATATTGATTGCTTTTACTCTGACACGGTCCAGAGGCTACAGAGGTGAAATGCTGAGGTGTTTGGCATTAGCGCTCTTGTTCCAACACAACAGTAAATATTCCAGGGGAAGTGCACTGTGTGAGGGCTTTCTTTTTTAGCATATCAACTCACTTTACGATTCTCAAATAACTGATAACATGATTATGGATTGATGAATGCTGGGAAATATCACTCTCATTACTACTAGCAGCAGCTAGTAACAGTTACTGCTCATAATGTGTTTGTTTTTTTGTTGCACACCCCAAGTGCTGCCCAAAGACTATCGTTTTAGATCAGTGTCTTTCTAGGTCTTGCCCTGCTCGGCCTAATGTGACAATCGTCGTTGGTGTTAATTACAGGCCTCCAAACTGGGTGTGCAGCACCACGTGAAGGTCGATAACTGCCCACCAACTTCCCAATGTATATTTAGAGCTGTGCCCCAGGAAGAAGGGTCAACGCATTTAGTCTCCTGTTAAAGCTTCCGGAGTCAGGGACTGGCTGTTTCTTGCCAGCCTGAGTGCAATGCTAAGACCAGCTGAAACCACATCTCCCCCACTTCATTGTTAGTATTTCGTGCTGCCCTGGGGAGCAACCACATGAGCCCAGTGAAAATCCCAACTCTTCCTATACATTAGTGGTCATTTCATCTTGGAGATGACATTGCATTTTGTGAGACTCAGTTTCCTCATGCTGAAATAAAGAAGAAGAAATGATTATTAATAATCAGAATCTAACCAGAAAAATAAACCACTCCAGGCATTTCAAACAGAGGGAGTTTAAAGCAGGGGTGTAGCAGTTTGATATTATTTATGAATTCCAAAAAAGAAATATAGATTATGTTTGTAAACTGGTTGGTTCCTCTGGCATGATAACCCTTTGATTGTATTAGATTCACCTGAGACATATGATTAACTTTTGCGAAGATTAGGGCTCTGATCCAACCTTGACATTAGAGTGTGACTCAACGAGTCCAGTCCCCTTGGGGAAAAAACAGATGCTAATACAGAAGAAAATACAGGAGAAGGATAACACAGAGGAAGAGAGACAGCGCATTAGAAAAGGCAGAGGCCCCGGGAAGAGAGATGAGCCTGATATTCTATATCTCTTCTTGTGAAGAGAGCTGAACAGCTAAGCCTGGAAAGAAAAGAGCCCCAGGGAGAGAGACAAGCCTTATATCAGCCTACAGCTGAGATTGGAAGAAGCTGGGACCACGGAGCCTTACGAGCAAGGAGGGAGGCTGAACTCTCACAGATGTCGCCCGCCATCTTGCGTCTACATGTGGCAACAGACTTTGGGTGAGGAAGTACCTCTTATGGTACCTTGAGTTGGACTCTTTAGGGCCTTGTGACTGTAAGCTTCTACCCCAAATAAAAACCCTTTATAAAAGCTAACAGAGTTCTGGAATTTTGCATCAGCGCCCCTTTGGCTGACCAATACAAGGAGCTTGGTTACAAATGGTATCAAAGAGCTAAATATCAAATAAGAGATGGTGAGGCAATGTAGAAATTGCCACAGCAAGAGGCAGTCCCCACCCTGAGCAGAGGTAAGGGAAGGGCTGTGTTACAGCCACCAAGCTGAGGCTGGAACTTGGGTCCTGAGGGGATGGAGATTCCTAGAGGATCAGAGCCCTCTGTTGATATACAGTCCCTGCGATACAGAGGATGGTGCAGAGGGTTGAGAATGGACCTGGGAGTAAAGAGTCAATGTCAGGCACTGAGCTGAAGGAGATGACAAAGAGAGACTAACTGGTTCAGGTGGGGCAACCTCTTTCCTCGTCACGACTGTCAATACAAAAACTCTCCAGCTGTGCTCATCCTTGGTTAGAATCATTGGCAGATATTTTAGGGAAATGGAGGTCAGTTTTGGAAATAACAGGATAATTCCAGACAGTAAGAAAATGTTTCTCACAAGGAGAAGAGATCCCAGGGATGTTTTGGAGGCCCTTGCAAATAAACAATTGGAGAGAATAGTGGAATATAAAGATCCATATCATAATATATGAAGATTGGATTGACCCTTTGCTGCCCTGGGAGAAGAGGACTTTCAGAGAGGCAAAACCATGCAAGTTGTTCTAATAATGGAATTCCATACCTAAGCAATTAAGATACCATCACCTGCACAACCTAGTTTTTCACAATTACCACTCTCTCAATAATATTTTCACACCAAAAAGCAGTTTGGTACTCTTCAACTAAGCCTGCCCCAGCCATCAGAAGGTCTGGATTCTGGTAACACATCAGCCATTTACCAGGGCTAGCATTTGGGTAAGTCCAGCTTAGACTGCTGATAAGGCTCAGTTTCCTAATTTGTACTACATGCTCTTCTATTAGAAGCAAATCAACAATATAGCATTAAAAACACAAATCTTACATAAATAAGGAGGAAAAATCCTTTCTGAAAAACCCAAAGCTTTTTTTCAATTTTTTTTTAATTTTTAGTTTTAAACAATTTATTGAAGTATATCATTCATGCATGAACATACATAAACTATAAGTGTTCAGTAAACATCATGATCTTACAAAACAAACATGCATAACATCACACAGGGCTCCCACACATCACCCCCCACAGACACCCTGCATTGCTGTGAAACATTTGTTAACAAATCATGAAAGAGCATCGTCAGAGCATTACTACTAACTATAGTCCAAATCTTCCTCCCCTATACATTTTTTAAGGATTTAGTTATTTATTTACTTTTATCCATTTTTTACCACCACCACCACCCCTGTTTTTGCTGTTTCTGTGTCCATTCGCTGGGCAACTCTCTGTGTCCATTTCCTGCCCTCTCTTCTCATCCTTCTCCTGTCCTCACTGGGATTTGATCCTCAGAACCTCTGATGTGAGAGAGAGGTGTCCTACTACCACCTGTGCCACCTTAGTTTCTGGTTTTCTGTGCGTCTCATCTTGGCTCTCCCTTGTGTCACTCTCTAGTTATGTCATCATCTTGCGTGTGGCTTGTGGGATCTGGCGGTGCACCCACACACAGGGCCTGGCAGCTCACCCACGGACGGGTCCTGATGGCTCACCTGCTTGCGGGGCCTGGAGGCACACCCGCACACGGGGCCTGGTGGCCCATGCACCTTCTATATTTTTCTTTTTTAAATTTTTACCAGGAGGTCCCGGGGATCGAACACAGGTCCTTCCATATGGGAGTTGGACGCCCAAGCACTAGAGCCACATTCGTCCCCCTGCTCTATCTCTTAAGGCTGACCAAAGATACTCAAAGTTACAGTCTTTTCCTTTACAGGATGGTCATATAATAAATCAGGCTTAGTTTATCACCAGCATTCTAAAAACCAGACCTAGGGAGAAAAACTAGGTCTGGGGACACATGCATGGTTTCTAATATAGTGAATGTTTAGTCTGCCCTGATTATCACAAAATCAGGACAGCGAGAATATTCACAGAACCCAATGCTTTTGATGATGAATTATTTCAGCAGATTTCTACCAAATATTTCACCTATACCAAGGGCCGTTGTAGGTATTTGGGAACATGTAGCTCCTAGTGCAGTGGAACTAAGCAGGTAATTACTTTACAATGGAGTAAGTGCCAGCCTTTCCGCTTGGCACTAAGAGAGCTGTCCTTGCCACACAGGCACTCTGCACATGCTAAAGGCACCTCAACCTGCCCCAGGACACGACTGTAAATTTTGAATTTGTGGTCCTTATCTAGAACAGTGTGGCTATCTGTGTGTCCTTTTTCATCTATATCTAACAGGTGAAATTCATTTTATGAATAGACATCCTCATCACAAAAGCAATATAGGCGGAATCACTTTTTAAATGTATCTAATTCATTGTGGTAGACAATAATTCTGTAAATCATTTTAAAAGTGGCAAATCTGCATGCAATTTGACGAGAATTCCCTTAACTTACAAATTTAGTACTTCAAAAATCTATGTATTCGTCACCCCTTCCAAGAAGAATCCAGAGGACTTTACAATTTATGTAATGGGATAAATAAACAAATACAAATTTGAAGCAAAACAGAAAAAAATGAGAGTTGTAAAATAAAGAGCAAAGAAGTCTCAAATAATGCATACCTAAGATCTACTGATTTGTGGTGAGCCAAAAAAAAAAAAAAAAGCTGGTGTTGGACCTTCCAGGTGAGCATGGAAGAGATGTCAAGGTGATGTTTCCTAAGGCTCTATGTCCAGGAGGGGAATCAACCCAGGTGCTCAAGTCTACCATCACTGTTCCCAGGATGAGACCGAAGACTAATACTCTACATAATGGATGCAGCAGCAGGACCTGTCATTGACTTTGCGAGGAATTTGATAATGAGCTCCTAGGAGCATGTCTCTCATGTGCCTCAACGAAACCCATTGGATCTCACCAAGTGCATTCTGTTAAGAGCTCTTCTCTAAGCCTGTTGCAAGCTTCAGCTGGGAGGCTGTTTATTGTATGGCCCTGGAGCTCAGAATAGCTTTCACATTTTTAAAGGGTTGTAAGACAAAAACAAAAAACAAAAGACCTGTAAGAATATGGGATCTGCAAAGCCTAAAATATTAATATATACGATCTGGCTTTTACATTTAAAAATTGCAGAGCCCTGCTTCAAGGGGCCAAAACAATGAAATTTAAACTTGCCTCTCTTTCATGGCCAAACTTGATCACCTGAGTGACAGATGCCATCATTCACAAAATGCTTTCTGAGTTCCTTCTGAGGACCAGGCACTCTAGGTTCTAGGGAAAGAGCAGTCAAGAAAACAGATAAGAATTCCTGTCACCAGTAGTAAAGAGAAAGGCAATAAATATATAATTGTATCTGTTAGCTCTTGCTTCTTAACCACCCCCCCCACACACACACAAACTGGCATTTATTTTTTTCTTAGAAATCTGTGTCTGCAAGGGATCAGCTGATCTTTGCTGGGGCCACCAGGGCTCACCAGGGCTCACCTGTGCATATGCAGCTGGCTGGGTGTTGGCTGAGGAACATTGAGCTCTGCTGGGCAGGTCTTCTTGTCTCCCCTGGACTCAGCAGCTGAGCTTCAGCACATCAAGGTCAGTCTCCAGTGGGGACTCCATGCCTCTCTCATCCTCCTCTTGGAATTAATGGCCTAACCCAGGCACACACGTCACGGTGATGGAAGATGCACCAGGAACAAGTGAGACACGTGAGGTCTCATCCGGTAAGTTGCACCCTGTCACTTCTGCCTCTTTCTATTGGCCAAAACCTGTCAATGGACACAACCAGATGAATGGTCAGGGAGCCCAGCAAAGTCACCTGGAAAAAGAACCACATAGAGGGAGGAGAGAAGAATGGAGGCCATGAAAGCAATCTAACACAGTAAGTAAAGCTAAAGTGTGTCAGCAGGTGACAGGAGTTGCAGGGGGAAAAAATGAACAAAAGAATGGGAGTGTGGAGCTTGGCGTGCACTTTTAATCTGGATTCAAAGCTGGAAGGTGGACTATCTCCATCGGTGGTTCCCAAACCTAAGCCAACCCCAGGAGCATCCAGGAAGTCACTGCCTGAGGGTTTCCATTTTGTAAGTACTGGTTTTATTGTGCCTGCTTCTCTTAAATTGAGACTCAGCATGGAAATAGAGATATTTTATTACAGAAAAGAGCATTAAATAAGTCACCTTTCAGAGTACACTCTAATTTCTTTCAAAGGAGAGAGTTGATTTATAGTAAGAACAGGATTTCAATGCTTTGGTGATAACTCCTTTATCAGATAGTCTTCAATAAAAGCAGACAATTCTCCTGGGAGGATTAATATAGCTGAATAAAAGATGTGGTGGTGATGCAGAGGGAGAACCAGAATAACCACTTTTGCACATATGAAAACACAGAAATCAACCACTATGAGAAAGCAGACTTGCCGATCCTTGTGATTAGGGCTGAACCTGGGGCTAGCAGAGGCTATGAATGAAGTGTATACAGTGGAGCAACTGCAAGGGCAGTCGCCAGGCAGGTTGGACTATAGAGGAAAATGTGAACGTGAAGTGAAGTTTTGTGCGGATTTTGCCCAATGACTGTGATGATTTTGGCCAGTTGTGCTGGCAAAAATCTCCTGACACCCTTCCCTCGACACTCACCTGCTCGCCACCTGCAGAAACTAACCCCGTTTCCTTGGAAGGAAATCCTCACGCTGTCTTCCTGAAATATGCTTTCCCTGGAATTTCATGACATCCAGTCTTCTACAATCATTTGCTGAACGAAGAGGACTCGAGCAGACGTCCCTGTTTCACATGCACCACATTAAATTGTCAATTTGATGTGAGATAGGAAACTATTGTGTAAATATTC
Source organism: Cabassous unicinctus (assembly GCA_029593785.1). Classification (NCBI taxonomy): domain Eukaryota; kingdom Metazoa; phylum Chordata; class Mammalia; order Cingulata; family Chlamyphoridae; genus Cabassous; species Cabassous unicinctus. Next base: position 37,744 of record JAQZBX010006564.1, on the reverse strand, counting down.
TATTCTCTTTCATCTAGTTTGAAGTCTTAACACATGCATAGTCCATTGACCCCTGTTACATTGTTTTTTCCCCCTTTAAATGTTTTCTTTCCTTGGTTTTTACAAAAGATTATACAAGCGGTTTTCACTATGACGACTCCAAATCATTCACACATTTTTTAGCCTCTTCTTCATGCGCTCTGACATCTTGTTCCTTCTTTTTGACTGCAGCTCTGCATAGAGCAGATGTTTTCACTGAGCTAGGATGGTTTTTAGCTCTTATTCTCAGGAGGCAACAACTAATTCTGAGCCCTTCAGCACAGATGAGGCATTTAATTCATTCCTTCCGGTGGGTTTCACTTCACGCTTGCCTACAGTTGCCCAATTACTGAGTATTGTTCAAACCATCTAGAAAGCTCCACCATCTTCTCCGGTCTTGACTACCTAATAATTTTGTGTCATCAGCACAATTTGCCCTCTTGCTCCTCAGTGCCACTTAGCATCATTAGCAATAGTCCCTGAGCTCTATTTCCCAGGCTGACGGCCCCTGTGATACTGGTGGGCAGCAGGGAAGGAGTCGGGAATGAATTTGAAGATCCACTCTCGATAGTCCTTTCAACCAACCTTACCTGTTACGCTCTTAAAGAGAGGTGACTTTGACTGCTTCATTTTTCTGCTACCACTTCTGGATCAAAATGTGTTTGTAGTTTTAGTCATTCTTTTCCTTGATTCTTTATTTCCCTGGCTCTTCCAGGAGAAAACCAGCCTGTATATTCCAATGTAGCTCCCCAACCTATTCAATCATATTCGTAGACACATGAATTTGTTGTGTTTTAGCTAAAAAATAAAGTATCATAATAATATTCTATGGCACGTTTTGTTTATACATACATCTGTTGATGGACATTTGGGTTGTTTTTAGCTATAAAATGTAAAGAAGTTTTGGTGGTGCTACAACATGGATGAATCTTGATAGCATTATTTTGAGTGAAATAAGCCAGACATTAAAGGACAAATATTGTATGCTCTCACTTATATGAAACAATTTGATTATGCAAATTCATAAGGTCAGAAACCAGAATACAGGTTAACAGGTTGCGATGGGGGTGGGGAATGTCGATTTAATGCTTGATTGGTCTGGAGGTTCTGTTTAGGGCAATGGGAAAGCTTTGGCAACGAATGGTTGTGATGGTAGCACAACACTGACTGACTAACACCACTCAATTGTACAATCGAGAGTGGTAAATGGGACATCTTAGGTTGTATCTATGTTACCAGAATAAAAAACAAACAAACAACACAAAACTGTACAACAGAGAGCCAAAACACATTGTAAACTATGGATGATATGTAATAGTATAATTATAAAAATAGTATTTTATCAATTGAAACAAGAGTACCGTGCAAATGCAAAATGTTAATAAGGAAACCTGTGTGTATGGGGGTGGGGTATGCTGGAAACCTGTACTATATGCATGATTTTTCCATAAACCTAGAACTTCTTTAATTATAAAAAGAAAGAAAAGAAAAGTCAAAAGATTTTCCACAAATACTCCCAAGTTCAGCATTTGGCTTTCTATAGCCAGGGATTCTATGATTCAAAGGGAACGAGTCAAGGGCAGCTTACCAGGAGCTCAAGGATGGCAGGAAAGGCCGGGGGTGCCTGCTGGATATTTTAACACGCCTTCCCAGATTTCATAGATTGTAATGAAATTATGAAGTCCCATGCTTCCCCTACTTGCATAAGCTCTTGAACTCAATTCAAGATCTCCTCTACTGCACAAGTGTGCAACGTGCTTGCTTCTCCCTCTACTAGCCGCCTGCTACCAGCCTCAATTCCTCTTCTCCTTCCACCAGACCTTTGCTGCCCTCTCCTACCACTGCACCACTCAATGCAGAATAACATGATGATACCTCATTGAGCCCTCACGTTGCTGAAGAGGTGGAAAGATAATCTTCAAAGAGATGATAATTGCTACATGAATGCATTTGTCCTACAAAGGTATATGTAAATGCAAACCATTGAAACACCATAGAACAATTCTAAAACCTGCTTTAATTAAGCTGCTATGGGTACAATATTCTCTTATTTTGTTCTAACACCCTTCATAGCCCACTTATGATTATTGAAGGGAAAAAGTGTGCAGCCATTCATAATTCCAATTTTAGTATCTCACCCCACAGCCAACTGATTAATTAATCCTGTTGGCTCTTCATTCTACATGGTGTATCCCCATTTTAGTGCACCCCCATCTAACCCACTCGACAGCCATAACTTCATCAAGGTACCACCATCTATTGCCTGGACTTTGCAGTATTTGTCTTCTAACAGGGCTCCTTCTTCCTCTCTTGACTCTCTCCCACTTATTCATGCAGAAACCAGGGGGACCCTTACACAGACACACACACACCAGTGCAGATCATGGTGCTGCTCTACTCACAATCTCCAGTGGCTTCCTATCTCCTTCCAGCCGTCCTTACCACAGGCCAAGAGGCCTTGCTCCTACATGACCACAAATTCTGTGCTCTGGCTCCCACCTGTCTTTAGCTCCCTCTGGCTCATTTCTCTCCAGCCCTCTGGTCTCCTCTGTTCTCCTGTTGCCTCTGCGCCAGCTACCTCTGGTTTACCCTGATAGTTCCTTCATGTTGAGTGCCCATGGTGTCTCTCTTCCTTCCCTTCAGAGCTCTGCTTAAATGTCAACACATCAGACCCCTTTCCTGACCACCTGTGCAAAGTAGTAGGTGCCCACCTCATGCTCCACCCTTCTTCATATCCCAGCATCACCTGGCATAGTCTTTATGTTTTTCACCCCTTAGTCCTGTCTCCAATCGACTATGGGAACTTAGAATTCACACGAGAATCTCCGAGATGCTATTTCTTATCCATAAAATCCACTGTTGCCACAATGTCATGAGATATGAGCATTATCATTTAAACCATATTTTATCAGTTTAAACCATATTTAAACTGATATTTTCCTAAGGAAGGTGTGCTTAGCAAAGAAAAATCACTTACTTGGGTGAGCCCACTGGCCCGGAACTTTGGTGAAAATTGGACACAGAGCACCAAAACAATTTGTATCAAGGTTACAGGAGGGTTAGCGCCTTGAGAGATCCCCATCTGAGGCATATATTCAGAGGAAACAATGTACAATACATTTACAAAATGTGTCATTTCTATAAATATGAACTTCTACTGCACTGTTTTCTATTAAAAAATAATAAAAACTGTAAAATTTGTGTTAAAAAGCAGCTTTAAAGCTGTGCAATTAGTGTTTAATAACCTAGATCTAAAAAGACAATATAAAGAAAGTTTATAAATTATTTGGAGAAAAATTGTTTAAATGCCTATAAATTAGGCAAGGATTACAGTCATTTAAAATATGCATATGAAATTGCATAGAACTAGAGAAAATGCTTATGTTAAATGAAAAATGTGGAAAACAGAATTGTACATACTCTTTAAGTACAATTTTGCAAAGTATCTGTGTATGTTTGGGCAAAGCCTGGAAAAGAATGTAAAAAAATCAATATAATGCTGAGGTGAGAAAATAATTGTGTTTTTCATTTGAATTTATTTTCATATTATTTTATAGTTTGCAGTCAAAGGATAATTGAAAGTGGAGCAAGAGTCCCCGCCGAAGGCAAAGCTCCTCTGTTCGATGGGAATGCAGTCTCCATTTATTTGGGGGACTCCCAACTGGATTTTCTAAGAAGCCTAGACTGGAAAGTCTCCACCAGGGCTGACAGGTGTTCCCTGTAACAGACCCTGCCCTGATCCCTGAGCAGGACACCTCTGTCCTTGGCAGGACCTAGGACATGGGGGAGAAGTGACGTACACTAATGGGTGGTGCAGCCGATTCAGGACTGGAGATTCCCAGGGAGAAGAGGAGCTGGGCTGGGGAACAAATGGCAGCAGGCTCCAGGGTAGCAAGACACATCACATCCAAGCCAGAGACTTTACCTAGACTTTGTCATCCCTTCTCGTATCCCCCTTGCCTCAAAAGCAGACGTGCTTAGCGTGGACACGAACCCCGGGCTTGCTTCTCTTCCAGCAGACTCCACGACTCTCCTAGGACAAGGCTGGGACAAAGCTGCTGACTCCTGGAGTCGTTGACCAGGTTTTCAATTTGACCACTTAGCAGAGTATTCAAAGGACAAACATTTCTTCTGTCTGTTCATTAGAAGCTACAATGATTTCTTTAAGAGCGATTTCTCAAAAACACTTTGCTTTAAAAATGCATGGAGTCTCTTTCGAAAGTGGCAGAAACAGCTGAAATGAAATGTTTACTAAATTTCTTGCAGAAATCATTAAAGTAGTTTTTCCATTTGATCTTGCTCTAACGTGAAAATGTTTCAGGAGAGTTCTCCTTATCAAAGTAGCAAATGTAAATATCTTTATAAATGCAAATGTAAATATCTTTATAAATTTATTAATAGAACGTTATGCATCAACTTATTCAAATGCCTCTTTATATCTGTGTGGAAATGAAGGGGCAGAAGATTAAACAGTGTGTCATGGTCTCACTGTGGAAAAGTGGCAGAGAGAAATTTACACCCAGGAACCATAACTGCTAAACAAGAAACAGTTCCAAGTGTCCAAACCTAATGAACTGGGGAAGTCTAGGTAAGGAATCAGAGGCTGGTAACAAACAACATGTTGGAGGAGAAGGCACTCAGGAAAACTTGGTTTTAGGGTGGTCCACAGTTCAGAGGGCATAGCTGGATTGTCGGTTCAATTTGCTTATGCAAAACACCAGTTTGGAAATATATATATATATATATATCAACAATTTTAAAAATATTTTTAGGTTTTTTTTTTTCTTCAGTTAGAAGGGTAATGCTGCCCCATTGTAAAGATAAATACATAAATCAAACAGGAGAGAATTGTGGGGAACTAGCCACCACTGCATTCTTGGAGGGTTTATTCTCTGCCCTCAGCCCACAGCCCAAGCTGCAGCTGCACAGGGTCGAGTAGGACCAGAGGGCTTGACAGAGGATGGGGCACCAGGCTACGCCTGATGGATCCACACCAAACTGCTGATCCCTGGGGGTGGGGGGCAGGCTGAGGGGGGGCATCTGCTGCTGTTTGCTTAGAAATATAGTTAATCAAACATGCTAAATTTTTGTCAGCCCAGATTTGAAAGAGTATAGGCACTTATTAAAGATTTATGCATTTAAC
>JAQZBX010006564.1:0-32483 GCA_029593785.1 Cabassous unicinctus | reverse complement strand
ATTTCCTCAGGAAAACTATCATAGTCACACTTAATGACCAGCTTGAGGCAAAACTCAGGATTCTCTCACCTCAAAAAGTCAGAACCTATAGTGGTTACCGGCTGAGAGGAGATTAGCACAATTACTAAGGGTGGCGCTTGCCGAGAGGCGCCGGCGCAGCCTCCTTCTCCGGATCTGACAAGTGTTCTGAGCAGAGATTCAGGACGTGCTTGACTTGCTCTCTTTGCAGTCCCACCCCTGTTCCTCAACAAGCTATTTGATATTTTATTCTCTTCACTTAAAATAAGAAGGACATTCCTTAGGTCGGTCTGATTCTAGGAGCGTCAGGCTTCTGAATGTGTTTACAGCTCCAAATTGCTCTATGCAAAGTAATTTCCCTGCGAAGGGTAGATGGCTTTTTTTTTTAAAGGAGGTACCAGGGAATGAACCCAGGACTTCGCACATGGGAGCAGGCGCTCAACCACCTGAGCTACATCCGATCTCCGACTTTGTTTTTTAAGAGGCTGAAAATATCAAATGGGCAGTTGCAGACAGAAAAATGCCTTTCCTTGAAGGGCCAGCAGGTGATCTATGTCGCTTACCTTCTAGAATGTAAGCCAGTATGTGATCTTCACATTTTAAAAGAAAATTCATACTTTAAAGATATAAGAAAAAATCAAGAAACATTGGGAGGAAAACTAGCTTTAAAAAAAAGAAAACAATGATCAGAAAACTGCTGATCTCTGAAGTTTTTCATAAGTGAGCATGGATATTATAGAAAGTATTTTAAAGAAATGTCATGGTGAGTTTTGCCTCAATGGTCCTCTCATTGTGCTTTGCCTCTTCACCTGGGTGGAAATGCAGGAACTGTTGGCAGTTGGTGGCAGAAGCCTTTCCATGACCACTGCACATAAAAGGGTCATCCGAGCCTGAGAGGAAAAGCCTGACTCCCTTGCTGACTGTGGCAGGGCCGTTCTCCAAGCATGCCCAAGTACACTCTGGGGTGAGGGGCCCTGGCCCATCTGTGGCATTTTTATTGGTGAACAATCTAATTAAAATAAAGACCAAGGGCTGCGGCCAGGGAGCAGCCCCTGCCCTGTTTCAGGGTCTCTTCGCCGACCAGCACACAGCTTCCCTCTGCACGCTCAGGGGCCCGGCGCCGGAGGCCCCTTGAATGAAGGGCAGGCCAGGTGCGACCAGTGCCTGCTGCTACGCCCCTTCCCAGCCCCTGCTCGGAGGGGTGCTGGGGACGCAGCTCAGGGGGGGCGGTGGTTGGCTCCGGAGAAGATGTGGCTTCGTTCTAGAGGGCAGCGTCCACCTTCTCGGTCAGGGACAGGGTTTCTGCACCTGTGCGCTGATTCCCACCTTCCGCAGGGAGGCTCTTTCCTGAGCTGATGGGGTGCTCGGGGCCAGGGGAGCAGAGGGCGCGCACAGGGGTACCGCTGGTCTGCACCCCAGCTCCCTGGCCTGCCCACTTCCCGGGTTCCAGGGAGGGGCTAATAACGCCGGCTGGGCAAGCGAGCTCAGGCCGGGGAGCCGTGGAGAGCGCCTGCCCACCGCTGCCGGCGCTGCGCCTCTGCAGGGCTGGGCCACCTCCTCGCTGCGCCAGGACTCGCAGCACAGCGCCGTGGACCACGTGTCCGTGCAGCCGATGCCTCCCTGGAGACGCGCAGGGCCTGGAGGCTCGAAGCCTTGTCTTGCACCTTTGGATCGCGAGAGCCCAGCACACAGCAGCCAGAGGCGTCGCCTGGCAATGTAGGCTGGGTCTGATCTTTTAGTCCTGGGGACTCCACGATGGTGCCTCCAGGCCCCAAGCCAGCATCTTATTCAGGATGCAATGCCTCGGACGCCCCTCTGTGCCCTGGGTCTCGCCCCCCTTCCTGGAAGGCTGTCGTCCTGCTCTGCCTGAGCCGCCCCTGCCTCCTCGACCTCTCGCCCTTTCAGACCCAAGTATTCCCCTCTACTTGAACAATTCCGCCCAGACAGAGGTCGCCTTTGGAAATCAGCTCACCTGTCGCCTCCGTACCTGCTCTGACACCCTTCTCTCTCCGGCACAGTCAGGCCTTGCCTCCCTCCCACGTGTCCTGGGTCAAACCAGCCTCCCCACTGCTCAGGCTGCAGCTCTTCAGTAGTGCACCCCTGTGCCCTGCACCCAAACGTTAGAGCGCGGAGGGACACCTGTGTTTCCTTGGTTGAATCTTCCTTAATACCAGGGCCTGGTGGCCCCACAGATAAACGTTCTCGTGCAGGAATGTTCTGGCAGGGGCCTGGCCTTTCTAGGGCCATGTGCCTAAGAGCAAGGTGGGCTCCGTGGTCACAACCCCCTCCCCAGACATGCCAGCCCAGGGCTCTGATGGAGACGCGAGTGTACCACCTGTAGATGCTCCACCCACAGCCCTGCATCCCTACTTCGCATTGCAGAACTTGAAAAGGGGGCCCCAAATCTGCTAGTAGAGAATTGGAGAAGGTATAATTTGCATAATGTGCACTGCCCATGTTGCAGTAGTGTTTGAGAGCAAATGGGGTCCATAACATTTACATGTGTCTTGGCATTTCCTAGACTGTCTTGCCTCTGGGATTCGGAAATTCCAGGAAATCCAGCATCATTGCTGGTTAGATTTGGGTGCGCCAGGTGTCTTGAGGCTCAGGAAGAACCGCAGTGGGGTGGAGAGTAGGCAGGTATGCAGCAGAGGGCACAGCTGGCCTGAGGAGCCAACACCGGGCAGCCAGGGGACCCCACAGGGGCTGTGGAGCTGGGGCGGCTGTCCTGGTGGTCCTCCCTCGAGGCTGGGCTCTGGGCCCCCAAACCCCAGCAGTCATGGGCCAGCACCTGCGAGTTCAGGCTGCCCCTGGACAGGGCTGAAACCAAGGCAAAAGGGTCCCTTCAGCCAAAGGCAAGTTCCGGAAAGAGAGTGTTTGGGAGACTCTCCCTGGCAGCCTCAGGAACGCGCGTGTGGGCACACAGGGTGGTCTGGGGGCTCTCCACAGCAGCCACCTCCCCCAGGAAGTCATTGGAGCAAGGTGGATCCAGGGGGCCATGTGTGTTTCCCTTGCGGGAAAAATCTTATTTCTAATCAGATTTTCAAACACCGACAACTAAAGCAAGACCAGCAACCAAACACTGGGAAAGAATCCTTTTTGGCAATGTAACATTTTTTTTAAAGCTTCTGTAACAATATAAAGCTCTTGATACCCTTTCTCCCACCTCACCCAACTAAGATTCAACAACTCGTTAATTTTTTCAATGTTATTTAATCATTTTATAACTGCTAATACAGAGCCACCAATTCTGTTTACATAATATTCATTGAAAGGAAAACAAGATAGTAAAAACATTCTTTCCTTTGAAATATTACATGACACCATTACAATAGAAATTCAATTTACATTAGGCTCTGACTTGGAAGTGTTTTGTTTTTTTAAATGAAGTTAAAATGTAAAATAGCATTAAAAGAACTGGATATAGTAACACATTCCCAAAAAGGCCCTATTCTTTTCAGTGCTGCTTCCATGGCATACACCCCAATTCTTTACGTTTATATTTCAACTACACAGGAGCATGCGTCTATGGATAAAAAGCAGACATCCTGAAGGTGAGGCTTTGGTTTAAAAGGATGCTTAAGTCATTCCCAGATTAAAAGTGCTCTAGACTGTGCATCCTCACAAGGCACTAGCCACTTTTGAAGACTGAACTGCCTGGACCGCAGGCGTCCTTTTCCAGGCGACCGGGATGCTACTGCAGCAGGAAACGGGCAGGAGTGCTGCAGAGTCAGTGAATGCAGGGGGGCAGGTCCCCAGGAAGGAGCAGCGCTCCTGCCATTTGCATATGGTGAACCCACAGAAGCCATTGATTATTTTAAACATGCTCAATTTGTCTTCGAAAGAGACATTTTAAAAAGCAAAAGAGCTTAAACAAACATGAAAGTAATCTAATTCAGACATCAACATGGAAGTTAATAAGATTACAGTGAATTGATCTAAATATTACTTAAAGTAATTAGAAATGATTTTTAATGCCATGCCATTTCAGTCAAGACACTTTTATGCGACATTAGGAAGCAGACAGATTATTGCTCTCAAGATTATTTTCTTGTTCTTTATGACCTTCAAAAGAAGTGTCAACGTTGGCAGACCCGCCCAGCCTGGCCCCCTACCTGCGGAAGTTCTCTCCTGCGTCCCTACAACCCACTCTTGCCCTTTTACTCTTCCTATTATGCCCTCATGCGGAAAAGGCGTCATCTTTGTGCTGCTTCAAGTACTCCAGCTAGTACTTCTGGCATCAGGTCACATTTGTTTAATTTCAGAGAGAGGAAATAGTCCACTTTAGTTTTCTTCCATCCCATGAAAGGAGCACATGAAAGACAAGCGTGCTACAAATGGTTCATCTTGGACTTCAGCGAAGATGTAAAGATCAGAAAACGCCAGGCTTCCCGTTTCACCGGGTGTCCGCTGTGACCCGGTCGGACCCTCAGTCTGAGGGGCACTGGAGAAACACGTGGTTTTTTGAGAAGACTCAAATTCTGGCAGCCTTTGGGGATAGAAGCACTTGCCGCTGCTAAAGTCTTTCAAATGAGCTGAAAACAAGTTTGCTGTGACATCTGTAAATATATGTGTTGGGGACTCTGAATCCAACTTTTGCAGAGTGAGAAACACTGGCAGATACTGCAATGGAGCACTGTTTTAGTTATTGTCCCTAATAAAATCAACCTTTGATATAAAATTTACATGAGCATAAATGCACATATGAATCACCCTACTGACACAGTAGGTTTATTGCCAACTATCAGAATGCTTTTGAACTTTTCCCCACATCAAACCAGAAAGATGGTTTTAGGAGGCCCAATATTTACCCCTCCTCAAAGTTCTAAATGCTCATTCCAGAAAAGTAGTGTCACAATGAGCATATCCATTTTTATTGTTTTCAGAGACTGTGAACAAATTAGCAGATAATGGGAAAGGTTGATTTAAAAGTTAATGGGACAAAAATAAGAAAACAAAAAAAAAATAGAAAAAAAGAAAAAAGTTAATGGGACAAACACAAATATTGGAATTATTATTAACAATGATAAGAAACATATTGCAAGTATTGAGTAAAAGTGGGCACTTTATTTTTCTCATACTGAGCTCACAGAGCCCAGTATAATAACCAACCATGTTGTTACATTTCTCACTTAGGTATTGGCTTAAGTGACCCAAGGTGCTAAACACGCATTGTTAGGAACCAGCTTGTCTGGTGGCTTCAAACAAGAGAAGAGCAATCTCTACCAGGGAGCATTAAGCCATCAGTAAACAATATTATTCATCCAACCATTCCTGAAGATTAAAGCTACATGCAGCAAAATTCTGGAAACAACAGGTTTTCCAGATGGGAAATTTAAAGAAATAATATGTAAATTTCAGGGAAATGTACATTTTAATGACTTAAAAACATTTAATGACTATCAGTCATCAATTTTTATTTATCCATGTTGAAGATTATGTGTTGTAAATCTTGCCTTCAAATTTTTACTGATAGTTACATTTTTAAATTTTAACAATATTTTGTTCCTTAACTTGCACTACCTTGGTTTATAATTCATATATAGACAAAGACCTGAATGGATAGTTAACTTTCAAATCTCTTATAAGCTTAGGAACCACAAAGACCTTTGCATTTGGACTGGAGGTCCAGGGTGGGGCTACACACCCCTGGCAAGTCAGTTCCTGAGAGGGGGGCTTTCAAACCCCTTCTCTGCATGGAACAAAGAAAAGACGCCCAAGCCACAAGTGGACCCACAGTCCAACCGTGAACACATTTTTAAACATATCACAAAACGCAGTTTTGTGGTTTCTTGCTCCCCTGCATTTTCTTAATTGTTAATTTATAAATTTTCTATAAAGGAATGTAGGTAGGATAAATTGGTAAATTGTACCCAAAACAGTAATGGGCTTCTCTCCCATTTCTGAGTACAAAAAAAAAAGCTATTACCAGATTGCAAGTCAATCTAAAGCTGCCCATTTTTGTATCAGCTTTATTGAAGTGTGATTTAGTTATAATAAAAGCCACCTATTTTAGGGGAACAGCACAATGAGCTTGACAAATACATATGCTTGTAGTCACATATATGTATATGTAGCCAGTGCTGAAATCATGATTCTGGATGTTTCCATCACCCCAGAAAGTCCTCTATGCCACCTTGAAGCCAATCTCCTTCCCTCATGCCCAACCTCTAACAGCCTCTGATCTGCTTTCTACCATGACAGTTTTAATGTTTTTACTTTTTAATATAAGTTGAATCATATCCTATGTAGGCTTTTGTGTGAGGCTTCTTTAACTCAGCATCATGATTTTGAGTTTCAACCACATTGTTGAGAAAACTGTAGTTTTATACTTTTTATTTCTAAGTGGTATTTCACTGTGTGGCTATGCTGTAGTTTATCCATTCAAAAGTTGAAATATTTGTGAGTTTTCATGTTATTTAGACAGCCATTATAAATATTCATGTTTCACATTTTTGCATGGAAATATGTTTTCATATGTTTTGGATATATCTTGGGATCGCTTGGGTGTATGGTAATCAATCATATTCTTAAATTTTTAAGAAACTGCCAAGCTATTTTCCAAGTTTTTATACTATTTTGTGTTTCCACTAGCAAAATATGAGAGGTCAAGTTTGGTCTGCAAACTTGTCAGCACTTGGTATTGCCATTTTTTTGTTTTGCTTTGTTTTGTTTTAATTTTAGCCGATCTATATGCATGTACATTTATCTCATTGTGTTTATAATTTGAACTTACCTAATGACTGGTGATTTTGAACACCCTCTCATGTGCTTATTTTGCAATTTGTATAACTTTGATAAAGTGTGTGCTAAAATATTTTGCCCATATTTAATTGGGTTATTGTAATCTTATTATAGAGTTGTAAGAGTTCTTTATATATTCTGGACACAGGCTGCTTATCAGATACAAGTTTTGCAAATATTTTCTCTCAGTTTGTGGCCTTTCTTTTCATTTTTATAACTGTCGTTTTTGAAGAGCAAAAGTTTTAATTTGGATGACATTCAATTGATCTTTGTTTGCTTTGGTAGTTCAGTTTCTGTGTGTCTAAGAGACCTCTAAAACAAAGTCACAAAGGTTTTCTCCTATGTTTTCTTCTACAAGTTTTATTTAGCATTTATATTTAGTTAGTTTTATGTACTATTTTGAGTTAATTTTTGTATAGGGTGTGAAGTTTTGTATGGGATTTAGGTTCATTTTACTACATATGGTTATCTTTTGTTCCAGCACCAATTCTTCTGAAAATTATCTTATATTGATTGTATTACTTTGGCTTCTTTTGTGAAAAATCAATTGGCCATGTATGTGTGTTTATTTCAAGAATTTCCATTCTTATCCATTGATCTAAATATCTGTCTTTGTACTGGTTCCACACAATCTTGATTCCTGTAGCTTTATAGTAAGTTTTGGAATCAGGTAGTACAACTTCTCCAACTTGGTTCTTTTTTCAAAATTGTTTTGGCTATTCTAGTTCCTTTGCATTTCCATATAAATTTTAACATCAACCTACCAATTTTTTACCAAAAATAAAACCTGCCAAAATTTCAATGCTATTGCATTCAATTTGTAGATCACTTTTGGAAAAACTGATATCGAACAATATTGACTCTCCTATTGGTATGTTTATTTTTAAGTTGAGATTGGAAGTAGCTTTATACCTTGAAGAAAGGGACCCTTTTTTAAACCAAAATAGTACTCACTCTAATGCAAAAATCTTATTTTGTAAGAATCAATTCACTCAACAGAAGTGACTAAAGAAAGGAAAGCCAGATGATGGTATAGTTCAATACTAGTTATAAATAAAACAGAGAAAAACCTTCATATTATGAAATAGAAAGCCACTGCAGTTGAGAGTGGTTTATTTGACTGAGAAACTCTCAAAAACATCTTAACACCTTTATTAACTTATATTCTCTGATACCACCGCTTCATTTGTTGTGTTCGCCATCCTAATGAACTTAGCAGTGGGTGTGTATTGAGAATTAGGAAGGATAGGTGGAGCAGAGCAGGTGGTAAGGCCACAATTGGAGTCCTGTGAAAGCTAGCCTGACACCTTGAGTTTTCACCCATCAGGGAGAAACCACTCATGGAATGGGTCTGAGCACGTGTGCATACTTTTTTACAGAAGAAGAAGAAGCAGACAAAAAATGCATCATGCTACGATAAGATTACACTCCAGAATCCCAGGCAAGAAATGCTCAACACGAGAATGAAGGTAGTGGCAATGAAAAGGAGAGGAAAAGGAAAAACGCAGGGCTATTTTAAAGGAAAAATAGACAATTTTGAGACTCAAGGATGCTTGAAGTCTTGAGTCCTGGTAGCATTGGAAGTAGTCTATTTAATTGAAGCCAATGTTAAGTGGCTAGTGAGGCTGTTCCATAAGCAACTGAATGTGCAGCACAGAGGTGGAGAGGGGACAAGAGGTGCACTTGGATGTCCACCAAATGAGCATGAACCAGCTCTCAGAAGGAGGGCATCTTGGCACGATAGCACAGAAGTCCAAGAAATGACTTTGAGCTAGCTATATGAGTTTTCTTTTCAAAGATTTCTGTTTCTTCTTATTATTATGATTTTAAATGAAGAGTTTGATGTATATCAACTCACCTGAGATGGTCATTTTGGACTGGAGAATAAAAATCACAGTAATCAGATATACTTGGTATCTGGATAAGACTGAAAATATCACGTCTTGAGTGTTTTATTTACTTTTACTTATTTATTTTTCACTATCCAGCCAGGAAACCCTGATACAATAATTTGTGTTCAGACAGATGTCTTAATTGTCAAAGTAGATAATGTCAGGATGACTTTAACAGAAAGTACTCATGTTGTGTTTTTTCTTTCCTAAATTACTTCCTAAGTAGTATTTCATGTTACTTCTATATTTATGGTTTTATTTCACTGTGAAGTGTGCATTGCACAATGCAAGGCAGCCTGACATTTTACACATTGTGTTACTAATCCTTGCAAGACTCAGAAATAAAGTATAGATTTCTTTGAATTCAACCAGATTTGCCGGCCCAGATTTTCTCAAGAATATTAGCAGTCTTGGGTTTATTCTGTTTTCCATATAATATAAACTCAGGTTTCCTAACCACTTAGCTAATCATCATCAGACTTCAGGATCTGAAATATTTGATCTACTGTGATAACTTTCACTGGTCAGTTTTTGAACTAAAGGTGACATTTATCATTGTTCTTTGACAATCTCATTTTTCATTAAACCCAACTTAGCAAAATGCCAGGATGACCAAATCAGTGAGGAAAGACTTTCTTTTTAATCCTCTGGAGTTCCAAACAGGCTTTTGGTCTTGGACCAAGAGTTCCAGAGCTATCCTATAAAGCCAGTATCAATGATTAGCCATTTTTGCAGGTCCCTCGTCCAACAGGATAGCTCAGCCATGCTGGAGGGTTTTACTCTGAGTTAAGAAGGCAGAAGCAAGAGCTTGAGAGGACATTCAATAGATGGAATATGGATTTATAGAAACATTTTATCAAGACAAATATTTGACAATTAATCAATGTGAGTGTGTGATGGTTAGGCTAACGTGTCAACTTGGCCAGGTTATGGTACCCAGTAGTTAGGTCAGGCAAGCACTGGGTTAATTGTAATGCAAGGACATTTTGTGAACATTAATTATTAGTGAGTTGATTCATCTATGGCTTGTTACATCTACAGTCAGCTGAGGAGATTGCCATCAGCAATGAGTGACATCTCATCCAATCAGTTGAAAGCCTTAAAAGGAGAAGTGATTTCAGCATTCAGAGAGAGAATCCCCATCTCTACTTCAGACAGCCAGCTTCTTCTGGAAAACTTAATGAGGACCTTCATCGGAGCCCCTGGTTTGCAGCCTGCCCTATGGAATTTGGACTTGTGCATCCCCACAATTGCATGAGACAATTTTATAAAATCTCATACTATTTACAGATATCTCCTGTCAGTTCTGTTTCCCTGGAGAACCCTGACTAATGCAATGTTATCAGGCACTACTTGCTGTCAATATCATAGAGCAAAATGAAAAGAACTTTGACTTACTCTTGAAGTGCTAGTGATACAAAGTAATTATAAGGAAGTGGAAGCAGCAGTAATATTCCTGCTGAAATAAATAAGACAGAGAGAAGAAAAATATGGGCTGTAATTGGAAAAGGGCTCCCTTTATAAGAAAAGATGAAAAGAAGGGAAACAAAAATAAACAGAAACTTGACATGAAGTAATTGGATTTGACACATTTCATTGCAAGCAATTAAAGACTAAACCCAATATCAGAAAATGTATTGTTTAATTATAAAAGTGAATGAGTATGATTAAAAACTTAAAGAGATATTGTTAGATGAGCTGGTGGCACAGTACTGAAATACATCGAATGATATTTTGAGTATAGTTTTTGTCATTTTAAATGACAGTGAAGCAGCCCTGTCACCATGAATGATGAAAATAACTAAGATGTTGTAATAATTGGTTATTTCTGCTATTTATTCTTATGCTGCTTGAGAGCAAACAAAAAGAAAATGTCCTTTCCAATTTAGTCTGAAAATATGAACCACCCACCTGTCAGACAAGTATAGTAGAGAATCTGGAGAAATAAATTTTGAAGGATGATAATTTGTCTGCAGTTGAGGAATATACAGCCTTACAAATGGCTCACAGAAATCCAGGTGCACAAGGAATTCACGAACATTTCCATGCTTAATGTCAACTCTTTGTCTACTCTCTCCAGAGCATATAAAGGTCCCTGCAGTAATGGAACTGATTGCTACTACTGTAAATTTTATGAGACTAGGCAAAACAAATAGTGCATGTGTGTTGCAATGGATATTTTTAAGCCCTGGAAAAATATTGAAAATACAATACTCTTCCTGTACCAACAGCTATGTCCTGTATTTGGTTGACCACTTCTAGATCTAGTGTAGGGACAGAACTGTCAGCTTGAGTCTTCCCTCTCCTCCACGAATGGCCATGCTGGAGCGCCAGCCTGGAAGCCCAGGGTCACAGCACTCCTAGAGACTAGAGGATGCTTCCTATGGAAACCCATCTCCTGGAGGCCCCGGGTGCCAGGCAGTGTGGTAGCAGCTGGGGCTGAACAGGAACAAGGTGGCATGGCCCAGGCTGAAGAGATGTTTCTTGTTTCACACTGTTAATCCACGATTCAATGGTTAGCTGTGCGCACTGAGAAAACCAGCTCAGGACCTTCTTATCCAACTTCCTTAGGATGTTCTATTATGTTTATTTTTCAAAAAGAGTGAACTAAAGTTTAAAATCAACATGCAGAATTTGATGGTGCTTAGTAAGAAATGCTATGATTAATGCCTTTAAAACAAATCTATTATAGGGTAAATATATTGAGACTTGTTTCACTTTTGCTGTTATCTAAATAAGCATAACAATGTGCTTTTTACTTAGGATTCCCAGATAAAATACGGGACACCCAATTAAATTTTAACTTTAGGTAAGCAATGGATTACTTTTTAGTGTAAGTATGTCCTGAGCAATATTATGGAACTTATTTATACTTTAAAAATGTGTTACTTTCCTGAAATTCAAATTTACCTGTGTGTCCTGTATTTTTATTTGCTCAATATGGCAAGACCATTTTTATTATTAGAATGCTATTTTAAGTTATTGTTGAAAAATAGTATTTTTTTATGTCAGATGGACAAGAAGGAAGGAATTTTGAAGAGACTATTAAGAAAATTGAAACTTAAGCAACTAAGTAAACTCAATAATAAAAAAAGATCCAACCACATCAACTGCAGGGAGTGAAATCAAGAGATAAATTCCCATAAATATATGTCTAAAAAAGAAAATTTTTTAAATTCATATTCAAATATATGTATTTAAATTGGTCTTTAACATAAAAATAATAAAACAAAATAAATATTACCTTGTATCAGATATTTTATCGTTTAGATAATAAAGAGATTATATGGTATGTAAAGGGGAAACTAAGGTTCAGAAAGGTCAAGATAGCAGAACAAAAAAGGCACCAAAAATAATCTAATTTTAAAAGAAGACAAATCCTCCATTAACATTTACCTTCCTATTAGAATTAGGCTGTGGATATCAGTTAGAGACTTGTTTTATCCACACTGCATTTATTTTAGAAAAGCCACATGCATATTTTATTTATCTAAACGCTGGTAATAAGTGTATGTGAAACCTGTTTATCAGTATTCTGCCTGGATAATTTAAATGTCCAAACTTTTGGTCCATGACCATTGATCCGTTTCAGAAGCTTTTATCTGCAGTCTTTCTTAGTGACATTCATTGTGCCCTGCCCTAGGTGACCCCTGACATGAATTTGGAAGAAAAATCTCTAGAATAAGCCCCAAAGGAATCATTCTTCCTTAATGCATCTAATTACTATTTAGAAAATGTGAGTGATAGTATGCAGAAATTATAATGAAAACCAACCTGGGTAATGCTTCAGCTCAGTGATTTCCTAATTGTATTAGGTTAAAATGTAAATAGTTCCCAGGAAGAAATTTGGAAACCATGACATTTTGTGGAAAAACAAATCAATCTAACCCCGAAGGCACCATCAAGTGTCACTCTGCTACTTCCTCCATACTCTCTACCCATCGGGATTTATACATGTTTCTTCAGGAATAAAAGCATCACTCCTAATGAGCAATCATTTTTCTCCATGAAACCAAAATAGGTAAATGAGTTAAAATTGGTGTTTGACATGAAAATAAAGGACCAAGGTGCTTAAAAGTGCAGCTTCATCTTACTGTTGGAATACTGCGTAGATGCCTTGTCAATCAATACATGAAGGTGATCAGGAACTGGTTCTGATGATTTTTCCTCATAAATAAAAGAAGACAATACAGTGGAAGCCTTCTTACCAATCCCCTGTATCAGTACTTATTTCCTGCTCAGGAGATCTGAAACACGATGGCAAAAAAAAGACATGATGTCAATATTAGGCTAATCATTTAGATTTTAATGAAAGTCTTCATGGCCACCTTGTTGAGGCTATTTAATATTTTTCCTATAATAGCTTTATCTTCATCTCAGATAATAAATATTTTAAAGGCACATACACACAATGCTCCATGAAGCTCAATTATGACCTTCTCAAATTAATCCAAACTTAAAACCAGAGAAACGTACCCGGAGGAGAGTCCAGGCCGCAGCTATTCATGCTGCGACTTGAAGAGCACACCTGCTACTGAGTGGAATTGCCATTGTGTTCACCCCACGTGCCATCACCAGGCTGGAGGCAGCCACTTTTGACTCTCATCTCTGTCTGAAAGATTCTAAGAGAAAGGTGACGTAGGCCAGCTCTGGAAGAGCGGGCTGCCTCCTGTGTGTGAGTGTGTGCTTTCAAAAGCACCATTGGCAATCCATTAATTTTAGTCATTCTGGAAATATTTTTTAGCTCCTATTATAGGGGAGACATTGTTCAAGGACCTGGGGATACATTGGTGAACAAAACATTCAAAGATCCCTGCCCTCGGTGCATTTGCCTGTTCCTGGGGAGGTTAGATCATCAACAACAGCCTGATAAATAGGCACATCCTACATCAGTTAGAAGATGATAAGCCTTGCCTGGACAGGAGTGTGCTTGTCCTTTAAATAGGATGGGTGGGGCAGGCATCAGTGAGAAAATGGGATTGGAAAGAGGTGAAGGAACTCACCTTGAAGTTACCTGGGAGAGAAGGACTCACCTGGAGGGAGGGACCACAACAGAGGTCAGAAGGAGGCTCTGCACCTGTTATACCTGAAGAACCATGGACCACAGTGTGGCCAGGACACTGGGAATCAGGGTCTTGGGTCACAAGGGCCATTGTTGGACCTGGACTCTGGGTCCAAGGGAACCCATTGCAGAGTTTGAACAAAGGCATGCCACTCTGACTCATACGTGAAAATGATCACTCTTGTACCTCATTGAAAACTGTGTCCAGAAGAGCAGGGTGGAGGCCAGGAGAACACACTGGAGGCACCCAGGCTAATCCAGGCAAAGAGCAAGGTGGCTCTCACCAGGCTGGCAGCATGAAGGTGGAGATAGTTCTAAAGGTACTGTAAAGGATTTCCTGAAGTCCTAGATGTAGAATGTGGGAGACAGTGGATAATGAAGGCTGGCTTCAGAGCTCAGCTCTGAAAGGATGTGAAGATGCAGAGCATTTGCTCTCCTCCTCTTCTTAACCATGACCCTCAGTTCTGATGAATCCTCACTGACCTTGTGGGTTTTGATCATGTTTCTCTTATTTTCAGGTGCTGAATATTTGCTGACTCTGCCCTGTTTGCTCATGGGCTGCAGACTCCAGGACTGCCAGGACCTCTGCTTCCTTCTTCCACTCCATAGCTACTTGGCCAGTCTCTTGGACAATACGCTGTCCATGCTCTGGCCTGATGGCACCCTCCTGCTCTTTACATGCAAAGGGATTCTTATGCTACTGTTTTCACAAACTCGAGAAAACACCCAGGAATTACAAGAGGTCTTCTTCACAGCACATGCCTCATTTAAAAGGCAACATTTATTTCTCAGGACCTTCTGGAATTCATGTCATAAAACAGGACTCTCTGTTTGACTCAGTTCTTCTTCTGATATATTTTCTAGTAGTTACTAATCCAGCTGAAGGGCTTTTCCTAGGAAGTTTCAGAGTGTTATAGTTTAACTTTCTCTATCTGATTCCAAAATTGCTGTTAGAAAATTTATTTATTTATTTCCCCCCAATCAGCCCATTGTATGGTGTTTATTATGCTAAGAATCCTACAAGGACTCTGTCCATACAGTGCCAAAATCACCATTAGGCCAGTCACCTGAGATAAAAACCATCAGTCAAGTCGGTGGTTCTGTCGGGACACTGAGCAGACAGGCAAACCCAGGGCTGTGAGAGCCCGTGGCTGCCCCGTTTGCACTGTCTCTATTCTCCAGACGGAACAATGGCATGCTGGCTGCCAGCTCACTGCTGCTGGGTGCAAGCTGCTCCCCATGTTTGAAAGTGGAGAACTGTGGACCAAAGATGGCAACAAAGTCTCCTTCATGGCTCGTCTTTCTGGGCAGCCTCAGTTTCTGGGGGGCTGCTGTAGCAAAGCACCACACACTGGGGGGCTTCAGATGGTGGGGATTTACTGCCTCACAGTTCTGGGGGCTGGAGTTCTGGAAGCAAGGCATCGGTGGGCAGGGCTGCAGGGCAGACTCCCGTGAAGAACCTGTTCCCTGCTCTCTGCCAGCTTCTGGCGAAGGTTTAGCAGCGATCCGAAGCGGCCCCGCCTCAGCCGTGCCGTGCCATTCTCCTCTCTGCCTGTGCCTCTTCCCCCTCCTTATGAGCACACCAGTCACCTTGGATTAAATGCTGCCCTGCTTCAGTATTAGCTCCTCTTAACTTGCACAATTCCAACTACAGTAGCCTATTTCCAAATAAGTTCACATTTGGAGGGATTGGGGATCCGAACTTGGCTTATCTTTTTGGGTGATGCAGTTCAACTCGTAACAGGCATCTACATGGTGAAGCTCTGTGGGGCCTTGATTTGACGAACCTTCAAAAGTGGGAAGATGGCCCGTGTTTGGCTTCATTTAGTCTTAGTCTTGCCACATCCCAGCACCTAACTCAGAATCACATCTCAGTCCTCACCCAGTGCCCTCACTGTGTTAGTGAGAGAGAGATTGTAAACACGAATTTCGCACCATAATTCCCTTTCTTGGTGAGTTTCTCAGAACCCTCACCATTCAGCCTTTCTGTTTTAAGGTGACTGCTTTTGTGTGGCCATAGTTCATGGACTATTTTGGAACTTAAGCCAGCCCATATGAGTCTCTGACACCAGCATTAAGCTCTTCAAAGCATTATTTCTGAAACTCATCTTCTGATTTGAGCTGACAACGCTGTAGCCTCTTTAGCATAGGGCTTTTTCTGTGCCCCTGTAGCCCAGAAACAGGCCAAGCAGTGAGGTCCACGTCGCAAATGGAGGTTAGAATGTGGATGCAAGCTGTGAACTTCAGGTTCACAGAGACTCCTGTTGTGGACCTCAGAGCTGTTGGGGCAGCAGACAGGCAGCTGCAGATTGCAATGCGCTTCTCCCACCGGCTCTCGTCTGGCTGTGACCCATAGCGGATGGCACTGCATTTGTTCAGTTGTTGCAGCTGTTTCATTCTGTTTTCTGCTTTATCATTTGCTTTGTTTTAAGATAGTCTCAAGAATTTTCAGTTTAATGCCATTTTGTCTTAGAAATGTGGCTTGGCCCCAGCCATGTTGCGCCATCTTTTTCCAGGAGGAGCTACAGACAGGG
Organism: Cabassous unicinctus; assembly: GCA_029593785.1. Lineage (NCBI taxonomy): Eukaryota > Metazoa > Chordata > Mammalia > Cingulata > Chlamyphoridae > Cabassous > Cabassous unicinctus. The sequence continues at coordinate 16,233 of JAQZBX010006564.1, read as the reverse complement.
AAGTCTATGGCTGATAACAATCATATCACTATCTGTGTTAACATCACACCCATGCTCTCCTTCACACACAGCGTTGCTAGAGTGTCAGAAAAACCTTTGAGATAAGTAAGGGCAGAAGGCAACACCCTCCACTTACCTTAGAGCAACTGCAGCTGAGGGAGGCTCCGCAGCTGAGAGGATGACTCAGCAGCTGAGAGGATGACTCAGCAGCTGCGACGATGACTCAGCTACATACATGATGTGGAGGCTTTCTTCTTTTGATCGTGAAAGAAACATTATCTAGCCGACTAGTGCGCATCTTAATAAACTATAAAAAGCATCCATTCGAACATTTGGGCCCTCTTTTGACATCAGTCTGGACCTAGATGTCAGGTATTCTAAGCTAATGAGAAACACAGTGGGCACCACCTGGTATTTGTGCAGTTTGATCGACAGCCTGTGCACTGCTGTAGGAGGATGGCGAGGTGTGTGATTGTCTATTTTCTTCCTTCTAAATTAACTAAATACAGACTCTCCACTCTCAAATCCAGCTCATTACATCTGTAAAGTTTTCTATTTCCTGCAGGATTGTTTTCCCCTGAAAACTGTTTGTTTATAGTTGTGCAATGTGTTGATTATCAATTGTTCTGTGGAAATACTTAGGTGCTTTCTACTAGAGGATAAGGGCCCTTCCCCTTTCTCAGCAAGCAGGGGAGATAACTAGGCCCCAGTTTCCAAGAGGAGAGAATGCAGGGAAGAGGTTTTTGGAATCCTTTGTCTGAAGGTGTTTCAAGGGACACCCACGGGATCCTTCACAGATAAGGGGTGACACTGAAAAGTGGGAGGAACGCTACGGCCAAACAGCTGCCAGGGCGTTTTCCCTTTACTTACAAGTGGTGATCTGATATAATTAGTGCTATCTAGTGATGAGGTCGATTTGGGAAAGTCTTATATCCTTGACTAAGCTCCAACGCGACGATATTCTTTCCTCATGCTTTGCAACTGTTTACATAATTGAACGTGCTGCATGTACATTTGTCAGAAGAATAGTAATGCTTTACTTTACGGCTGCCCCCACCTTCCTAATCACTGCTTTTTACTATTCCTGTTTAGTGTAACATCAACTCCGAGCATGAGCAATGAAACGGGCTTTAAAAAAAAATCCTGTATTATATCATCGTCTGGGGAGCGTGATGGTTTCTGCTGTGTTAATTTACACTAAAATCCATGGCCCGGGAGTCTGATTGATGGCCAAGGGCAGGGATCCAGGCCCTGGCCTAGTTTATTTTGTGAACTGTAGCCTCAGATATCGCTGCAAGCCGCAATGATATTGATTTGATATACACTAGATGGCTCTTTATGCTCTTTGGGAAATTTATTGTGCCGAGTCAGAGCCCCGGCAGCCGGGGAGAAGCCACTCTTTAAATTGAAGAGGGCGATCACGGCTTGACCCCTGGGCCGCTCGGGTTACCAAGTGGCCTGGGCGAGGCTGGGTCGGAGCAGGCCCCGGGGAGCAGGGCTCATCAGTTTTGAATGTCAAAGCCCTTCACGGGACTTGAGTTATTGCTAATAGGAACTTGCTTGGGTCTATGACATTTGGATGCCCTATAAGTTAAACATCATAACACTTTCTTCGTGTCATAGTCCTGTAAATTATGGCTGAGCGCAGCACCTTGCCCCAGCTGCTTAGCATCCTAGTGCTGCCCAGTGGAGGCAACCTGCCTCCAAGGTGGAAGCTATTATCAGCCGAGCGGCTCCAGCTGCAGCCCTCTCCCTTCACGTATAAATTAGGAGGCTTGTCATGGAAGCTCCAATTGCTAGAACATTGTTACCATCTTGTTTCTGCACAATAGAAACCCGGTGGCCTTTGGCAACCAACACAATAAAAGTTAGGATGCAATTCTGGCCTTGATAGCTTTCACGATTTTTCTTGGGGGAAGCTGTGCTTGTGCTGGATAAAAGATTGGCAGAGAGAGAAACATCACTCTTCATGGACATCTTATGCATGAAATAGAAAGGAAATCACTTTTGTTAGAACAATTTGCAATCATCCCTCCTCTTACAGAGGGATGTTACGCTTATAATTTCTAATTTCTGCAGAGAGATATTACTCCGTATCAGACCGTCGTCACATTGCTAACAGATGACTTGATCTACCTCCATTGGGGTATTAGGACTAATTCCAACGTTGGAACCAGAATGCCCATGAGCACCATTTTATTTAAATTCTGGAAAGAGAATGTCACGTTTCCAGGGCAGAGCTTTATAAACGCAACCTGGGTGGTTGCCGGAAAGTTCTTGGGCTAGTGGGCTAGGGATCATAGACATAAATATCAATAGCTGTGCTGAATTTTCCCTAATAAATAGCTAATTATATTTTATCGGGTGACCTTCTATACTTAAGATGGACACTAGGATTGGCTTAATAAGAGGGTCACAGGCAAACAACACATAAGGAGCCAAGTAAAAACAAAGCCAAACAATGTCAGGTGAAGCTCCGTTTAGGCCGGTCCCTAATCTGCCTGCATATTTTCGTTTTCAAAATTCAACAAAATGGTTTCCTCAAAGTACTTTTATATTACACTGTCAGGGTGCCTGAAAAATCCCATAATTATGTTTTCTTCCGGATGTCTTGGGGAAATGCAAATATTGTAACTGGGTGAAGGAAGAGAGAGCTTATCATGTAAACACTGAAAACCTGGAATTTTTTTAAATTAAAACAGTGTTTTTAATATTTTGTATTGAGACAGTTTTGTTATAAAGCATCTAGTGGCATTGTCTGAGAGCTCAGATATCAGAGGACTCTGAGTGTAACATTTTTTACACAAGCGTCTTTCTCCACTTCACCCATCCTGTTGTCCTGCTAGATGAAGGAGCCACTTCCATGGGAAAAGTATGGCCCAACTTTGAGTTGTTTCATAATTCAGGGATTAATAAATCCATTTCATTTTTTGAATGTTAAATAGGTGCAGGTAATTCTAGGAGAAGAAATTCATTTCTCTGTATTTAGTCTATAGAAACTCTTTCAGGAAGTAGACCGTGAAATAGTAGAGATGTTAAAGAGGAGTCAGAGGAATTTGGAAGACTACGGTTAACGCTGAACACTGATGTTCTGTTCGCGTTGCCCTGGACCTCAACATTCCCTGATTAGAAGAATCACCGAGGGCACCTGTTAAAATGACAGACGTAAAGGCGCTTCCTGGGAAAAGCTGGAGTGCGTCTCAAGCCTCCAAGATGACTGCTCCCAGGTGGTCCTGTAAGTAGGTTTAGGTCCCCTGGCCCAGGCTTTCAAAGTAATCCAGCCCTAAGGGCGTGGTTCTCCAGCTGAAGCTTGTGGTGAGCAACTGGAGCGCCTCCTGCCTGAGGGCCCGGCCTTCCACTTGAGCCTCCAATCCTAGAGGACTGGATGGGGCCCGAGAATCTGCATTTCCAACAAGTCCCCAGGCACCACCCATGCTGCTGGTCCCGGGACCCCACTTTGAGAATCACAGCTGTAAGGCCAGCGAGTCCAGGGAAATGGAAACCTGAATTCCCACCAACCACGCTGAAGTTCCTGGCCGCCTCGCCGGCACGCAGGTCGCCTGGGATGCATTTGCGATGCCCACACGTGGCCCTCCAGCCTCTTCAACCTCCTTTCATCCTTCACTCAGTGCTCCCAGGCTGTGGGCAGCTGCTTCCTGCAGGGAAGAAGAAAACCTGAGATGGGGATCATACCCAGCACGCCCTTCCCACGCATCTCTGCGCTGTGTGTGAAACAGAGGGCTGAGCTGACCTCGGCAGAGCGGATGCTGTGGTGGGAAGAGCTTTGTGAAGCAGGAGGAACTTTTTACGCCTCTTAGAAACATGTAAACAATTTCCACCCCTAAACCTCATCCCCAAACTGTGTGCTGTTTTTTCCACCATTTTAACTCCTATTTTCTTTTCCAGTGTTGCAAGAACCTTTGGTCACAAAGCGTATTTTCCCCTTAGTTGAATGTGCAAACAATTTTAAGTGTGCTTAAAAAGTAATATCCTACAAAATATATTGTAAATGTAGACATCAGTATTATGATCCTTAATTTGATGAGTTATTTTCCAGCATTAAACACTTATTTCTTATCTTTACTATTAATTCCCTTTTTCAATTTTTGAGATGATAGTTGAGTAAAATAGAAAAATTCATATGGAATATTTTATATTTTTCTCTTCAAATTATACCAATAAGCTTTATAATTATAATTGATAAGGTTGCTCATAAAACTTTTTTTTCCCCAGAAGCATCAAGGAAACACATTTTTCAGGAAAATAAATTTCTAAAATGCTAAAATGACTACACACTAAACCATAGAAAGCATATTAAGTGACTATTTGGCGTCTGCCTGGCTTAAGCCCAGAATGCATGAAAATTAAACCTTTAGGCTTAAAATTTAACATAACTTAAAAGTTCTACATTAGAGTTAGACTAAGGATGCTCTTCCAAGTTGATTTTTAGAAAGTCCTTTAAGTTTTCAGTGATGAAACAGGAAAAATGCCTCCAAAAGAAATATAGACCTGCAGGTTGAAGATGAAAAATTTTTAAAGAAGATTTGTGGCCAGGTTTTATGAGATTCTGTGCCCTTTGTTCAAGACTGCCTCTGTTTAAAGAGAAACATTGTCTCTTCACAAAGTTAGCTCTTTAGAAATACTCCCTGAAGCTGAATTATCCAATAAAACAAGATCATGCTGGCATTCATCTATTCTGAATTAAAGTGTTGGTCTTACTCTGTAACTTTTGTACACATTTGAAATTTCCCATCAACAATTCTCTAAAATCCAATGGCATTTGAAGAAAGCTGTCTTAATTGCAAGTATTTCCATCTCACCCAGACTGAAAGGTGAGGCAGGCTTAGTGTTGTAAGCACAGGGCACGGATAAACTCATAGAGATGGACCCGCCGCGCTTGGTCTTTCCATCGCCACGTGTGAGTTCTTGACTCTTCACAGTAGCACACGCCGTCTATCTATGAAGCAAGTTTGAATCTCTTTGTTATAGGGAAAAGGTATTCTATTTTGTAACAATAGAAGGCTTTGCCTTAGTGAGTTTTCTTATTAGCCATGTGTGTTAAAGAAAACTATACTTTTTTTTAACAATCAAGAAGTTTCTGAGGAATTATGGACCCATCAAAATATTCTGCCTACTACTGAAAAGTCTTCACATAAACCTTTAATTAGCTTATTTAAATTCTTTCTACCTGTGTCAATGTTCCCAGTGTAGAAAAGTGCAACTGCTCCAGAAAATTGGATCTCTTTTGCTTAAATATGTCCACATATCTTGATGAAAATATTAAAATGAAGCCAATAAACACAGCGTTTTGCCATACAAGGTGAAATACTGGTTCAAAATTGAATAATTTCTTTTAACCTTCTACATACACATTGATCATCAAATAGAGATCTTACGGCAGACCTGGATTTCGGCTGATGATTTATTGGCCCTTGACTGTTAATGGTGAAAGAAGTGCTCCTACTTGAACTTGGCCTTGAGGTGCCATTCCTGGCTTTTGGTGTTTGTTCCCTTCAAGTATGGAGCTCACTCCTGACGGGTTTCAAATACTCACTGCCAGCAACATCAGACCTCCGGACACTGGCTGCACCACTTTTCACTGATGTCTGGGCCCTTCTGCCTTGCTCAGTCCACTCAGCACACCCCACCGTGACCCGTCCATCTGCAAGGACTTGGAGTCTTGGGTGATTCCATGGCTGCTGTTTAGGAGACTGAGATCCTCCCTAAGGCACAGAGACTGCCCCAGCTCCTCTGGCCCATTGGTGCCTTGCCCAGTGATGACCTAGCATTCACAGCAGAGGCTAACAAGCATGGACTCTCACAGTGCATTCGGAATCTGAAAATGGTGCTAAGTTTACTCTGGTCTTCAGAACACCTAGTTTGATCAGTTGTGATGTTGCCTATTGCTGGTTTGAGCAACTTCCTTCCTTGGCAACAGGCTGAAGTCCATGGAACATTATCTGACCCCACCCAGTACTCGCTGGCTGAGGAAATTGGGGACTACCTAGGCATAGAAGTTTGCACCCTGTTCTTCAGTAGGAAGATTTTCTGTTCCCCTCACAGTGCAAGCCACTCCGCTGCTCCATCTCTGGCAAATTTGGGGCCACTGAATATGATTTAATAGATCTCATATGAGTCTATTTTTCAATGCATTTTTCTCTTTGTAGTACTATATTATCTCAGTGAATGTCAAATTTGTTTTTAACCATAAACTTTGTGTCCACAGCTTAATAGGAAAGTTAGAAAATATTAGCAGATAGTGATGATGATCTAGTCATTTTTTATGAAACTAACCCAACTCTTAGATTCCCTTAAAAGAGCAAAAGGCCACAAATGATATATTTAAGCATTTCTTACATTTTTCACGTTGCTTTGAGAATGAGAGTATAGCTGAAACTGCGACACTTAAAAACAAAGATAGTATCACCTTCGAGAAAAAGGACTGTTTTTAATGTAGTTGAAAGACTTGCTCTTTGCTGCCTCACTTTTTACATTTAGTGACAAAATTTTTTTCAAGGTCACACATTGTAAATCCAAAGAATTTTTAAGGGGTGGAAAAAGCACGTGATAGGGCACAGACGCCCTCACACCCACTGTGACTACGGCACTAGATAATTATTCATACCTTCTCGAAGTTCTCTTGTGTTGTTTGTGTTATAATTAGGGCTCTCTATTAGAAGTGAAGTAGTAAAGTCTCCAGCAGAATGGCTGAGTTTGTGTGCCAGGATATTGGACTATAAGGGCTACTTTTTGTTGGCTTTTTATTATAACATGTGCTACATTAACTCACTCACCTTTAAAAACTTTTTCCCCTATTTGGAGTTTGCCCAAACATTTTTAAGTTGTTTCCTCATTTTTACTGATCATAGGAAAACCTCAATCATGTCCCCAAACTCACATTTGAATGATAATAAAAAAAATCATATTTTATGACTACAGTGTTGGCAGGAGGTTAAAATATCACTTTGAAAAGCACTTATTCACTTATTTTTATTTTTCAAGAATCACAAACCAGCCTGGCTTGAAGGAGACATGTGGTTGGTTTTAACTTCAATTTGTTTTATTAGAAAAATAAAAAAGGCTTAATTTGGGTCTTCAAGAATGCGGCTTAAGTAGGTCCATAAAAATCAATATGGAGAAGCTCTGCAGTGTTCTTAGGGTCTCGGACAAGAATCTCAAGGGCTAAGAAAAACCCAGTCTTCAGATACCCAAAAGGAGGTTTTGTCCATTCAGAACACGTTAGTGGGGCCAACTGCTTATAAGCTCAGGAGCGCTTTGTAGAGCTCGAATCCACTTATAGCCTATCATGGGCAGTAAATGAACGAGCGCTACATGACACAAGTAAAGTGCTTGTGTCCCCAGCCCCCTTACCTACTGTGTTCTCCAGCTGTGTCTAAACCCTGCCTGGCTGTGGAAGGACAGATATTTTTGAAGCTCTTCAGAATCAGCAAGTAGTCACAGGAACATGAATGAATTATATTTGTGTGTTTTCTGTGTCTATTCACCCATCACAGAGATCTCTCCTTGAGGACCTTTCTAGAAACATTAATGCAAATAGGCACTGCATTGCAATAAGTACTCAGCTCAACAGCACGGCTTCCCATTCTAACTTCAGAATAGGGCTGAAGCTCTAAATTCTTCCCTCTGAAGCTTTTCTTTTCTAGCCACCTTACCTCCTCCCTACTTCTAGCAAACATAACCGTCCACCCCAGCCCGCCATCCCCCATAATTTAAATTGGAGCATTTGCTACCCGGTCTTGTAAATATTTAAGTGTATGCCTGTCTCCTTCTGAGAAGCCGTCTGTGTCTGCACGCTCCAGTTACACAGTAGACAGACATTCAATGTAGGTTGTAGGGAACTAGCAGAGAATGGGGGGAAAGGAAGAAAAATGATTATCGCATTGGGAAAGTTTCTAATTTTTTCATGGACAAATGAAGTAAAAAATAATATATATATAAACACATCAAAGCCTGATATCAAGAGACCTTCCACTCCTTGATGCTTCAACCATTTTCTCCTAATGTCTTCTTCTTATCTCTTTGATATGTTCCACATTCAGAAATGTTCTCAGGCTATCCATTCAATGGTTTGGAGTTCTAGGAATCCATTTTTTACCATAATAGTATTAGTGATTACTCACATTATACTCAAGGGTGTCTGTAGGTCGTATACCATGTATGCACCAAATCCCTGCATGGGGAACATGTCCACTACTGGAATTCCAAGAATGTGAGCTTCAAGAGGGAAATCCTTGATCCCTGCTGGCCTCCCAGCACCTGGAATAGAGGCTGACACATCAGACAAGCTCCGTGAGTGTCTGCTGAACCAGTGCCCTATGGATGCAGAACTCAAGGTCAAGGGTCACATTTTCTGGTCCAAATGGGGTTGGATCACTTCTGATGCCTTGTTCTCATGACCCAGAGCCCAAGGCTGGTTGACATGAATTCCTGAGAAGGCCATTAGTCTTTTAATATGGTTGGTGGTGCTGAGTTGCATAATTAAATCTTGCTTATTATAGATCCCAAAGTTAGTTTTACTCTTAGAAATGATTCTCCACGTCTCTTAGACATTACTCCTAAAGCAGTCTTGCAAAAGTGAGACTTTTGTAAGAGCACCACCAAAGAAATCAGAATGACTTAATTCACCCACAACTTAAAGTACACAGCTCCTGAAGAGAACTATTCTCATTGATAAGGACAATATACACCAATCCTTTGACAAACACAAAGTGAAGGAGCCCTCACCCCTTGTTAGCCCTGAGATGATGTCCTAAACGCATCTGCCAGTTGTAGAAGTCTTCGTAGGTGAACAGGGTCTTCTCTGCAAACTCTCTACATGCATGAGTGGTGGCACGAAGGAGAGTCTACAGCTCAATGAGAAAAGAGCGACACTGTTTCCTGGCAGGTGTATGGTTAATTTACTACTCATAGTTTGATCAGAATTTCACATCGTTACACTGTAGCCCTACATATAAACATGACTAATTCATGTGAGTCACTTACCCAGTTGTAGGAAAAAAGAGATAAATATTTTGATGGCACACCCACAACTCATATGACCATCTACCTACACATACTGATTCTAAGGAGGGTATTTTATTTTTGCATTTTATCTTCTCTGAAATTGAGATGCATCTTTCAATCAACGTTGTGTAATCCCTGCTGGCCTGGATGGATGGTGGGGTCTTCTGAAGAGGATTTGAATTTGCTTATACTGGTAAAGAGGCTTTGTATCTGAAACCACTTGAAGATGAATTTTCTGAGAATTTCTAGTCAACACTGGCAGTGGGAATTCAGACTGAAAACCCACACATACACTAGTGTGCAATACAAATTCCAGAGGATGTGCTGTTCTTCTCTCCATCCTAGGTTGAATTTGAGACATGCACATTTCCTCCCTGTTCGTCTTTGGGTTGTGGGTTTGTTTTTTGTTTGCCCTCACCTTGAGGTTATAACCCTTGATTGCCCAACTCAATGCAGGTATCCAATAAAATTGTCCATGTTTGCCTTTTTCTTAATAATTCATAAAATAAAGGTACACCTTACAGTCAAAGATGACTTCTTAAATTTGATGTAAAACATTATATGCACCCTCTCTCCTTGTGGTAAGTTAAGTCAAACATAAATGGAAAGTTATTAACTACTGACCCATTTCCCACTAATTCCTCAGGAACTCTTAGCTCCCCCAAGTTTTCTCTGGGGATATCACTCCTTCAGAATCTTATCTAGTCATCTGTTACAACTCTTACCTACCTGTCACTGTCTGAGCTGCCTCTCTCCCCAAGGTAATTTCCTAAAGGCCAGGGACAATATCAGATTATATCATCAAGGTGCTTGGTGCATTAGTGTGTAATGGTTGTTAAAGGCTGGTTGGCTGGCTGGCTGGATGGTGAATTGGTGGGTGGATAGGTGGGTGGATGGATGGATGCATGGATGGATGGATGGATGGATGAGTGGATGGATGAGAGGATGGATTATTGGGGATTATGTTGGGATAAGGAAGTGTTATTTTCTCAAGAACTGTGAGAATTATAAACAGGTTAAAACTCCCTTTGTTCCAACACTCTCCCCTGGAAATCAAGGAGATTCACTTTGTTCTATCAAAACACTTTCATTTTTGAGGCCAGGATAAATAAATTGCATTCTTGGTCAAGCTTTGGTTATTTCTCTTCTATCACCCTGGCTTTCACAGAGGTACTTGCAATAGTTGAAAGCTACGTTCAGCACATGCTATGACATTCTTCTACCATCCTTTCTTTGTCTCCTACTCAATTTCAGTAGAAACTATTTGTCGAGTCGCTAGTCTGTGCAAATTCAATGCTGCATTGAAAAATTCCTAACCTCAAGAAACTCACACTGTAGTTGGAGATATCAGGTATGACTATGGCATCAGTCAAAAATATTTTAGGATAAGCCAGGACCAAGTGATGAGGGCTGTGTAGCTCATTTATGGACAGGTGCCACCACAAGGTCCCAGAGCTGTGAGACATTAGCAAGCCAAGTAAGACAGAGAGACGGAGGACTGAGCGGAACGTGGAAGGAGAAAGAAGAGCTTTAAGAATATATTGGACCTTAAACTACTTCATATAGTAGTTTCAGCATTTTAAACATTAAAATAACATTTGAAGGAGGATAGCTAGCCATTACTATATTCAGACTAAAAGTCTGAATTTTAAAAATCATTCTCACATCGGGGCCTACAAAATGGAAATTAAGGCAAAGTATATACATCAGGGGAGACGGGGCGAGCGCTCTCAGGCCTATGGAAAGTCCACATAAAACTTACAACGGTAACATGACTTCTTTCACCTCAGGTGAATTTATAAATGAAGCTATTTTTTTTTCTCTTTTAAGGTTGCAAATTCATTAGTATATCCATGGGAATGACTGATTCAAGTCAAAGGATTTTGTTTTTAATTCTGGTAACTCTAATCAGCACCATTATTTCTAATTTCTTAATATGAAACCAGAAATATTGGTGACCTAATAAGTTTTACAGCACTGCACATAACCTCCTTTATGGAGCTTGCACCATTATGTAATATGTTATAAAGCAAGTTGAATGTTGTAAAACTCATTATTTTTTTCTCTTAGCTAAAGTACATGATAGCCAAAAATTTAAGTGGAAAGCTATTAAAGTTCCAGAAATCCCAAGCACACGTGTTTTTTCAAATGTTTTATTTTGCTCTTTCGGAGTTTTCGTCACCGTTTCTGACGCTGGGGCGATTGAAAGATAGTTTGCTGATGCTGCCAACAGAGTTATACAACCGTGGAAACTTTGGGTCTTACCAAATTTTCTGTTTTATTTTTGACACTTTTGTTGAGATAATTATAAACTGAATGGAGAATTTAGGATTAAACATTAAATAGTTTTGGGGAAAAAAGCTAAACATTAAAAATAGCGATGACTATGGATGAGCGCCTCATGCTCACTGTTGGCTTCCACCCCCAGCCATTCCCCTCTTGTTGGAAGGCCGCGACCCGGGGCGCTGAAAAGCACGCCGTCTCACTTGCCAACATTTGCTGTTTCCCGGCCAGTGGCTTTGCCTTGCTGCTCTCTCTCGAGATCCGGGGTGTAGTTGGTTCCTTACTGATTTAGACTTGAACTAAAATGATGATGGTTTTGATCTAATGGGCTCCCCACTGTGAAGGGTGGCTTTAACTGATAAGTAGGATTTCCTGATAGTAAGTGGAGACAGTGGCGGGGAAAATATGTTTTGGTAAATAGAAAATGGTTCTGACAAAAGGAAAGGAGGGCTTTGAAATTGTGGTGAAAAGTGGGTTACTTATTTTTATTTTGCTTTTGTTTGTTATTTTTTTGTTATTGTTGTTGTTCAGTTTGGTATTATCATTGCATGGTTTCCATAAATTGGAAATGTGCTTAAAAGCTACTCTTTTAGTGCGATTTTTGCAATGTAGAAAAAGGTTAGAGTAGGAAAACTTTTGTGGACAGAATTCCAATTAGTGAGCTAGGCATTATAACAAGCAGTTACGTTAAATGTCTTAAACGTGTTGGAATCACAGACAAAATTTAACAGTAGCATATATGAAGATATATATTTTTTAACTCTCTGATTTCTGTTTACGTGATTGTGAATAATAGATGTTGCTGGGATTCTAACTACCTTTCAATATTCCTTTATCTCTTTCTCTTTAGTGAATTGACCCTTAATTTTTAGCTGAGCACAAGAGTACACTAACAAATGTAAAAAAAAAAAAAAATCCTAACATTCCTCACAAATAAATGGGGCCATGTGACTAAATGCTGGCAAGTTCTATGTGTAAGTTCACTAGCATCCTTCAAAGAAAGGCATCTTTTATCCCTCTCTTCTCCTGCCCTCACCAAGTAACTGTCAATATGAGCCCAAGAGTTCCAAAATATGCTAACTTTGAATTAGTAAGGGATAGGGTCATTGAGAGAATGGAAAAAAGAAGGAACTTGGTTTGTATAATTCCCTTCTCTGGTCAGCTGAGCTTTCAAGCTGAGTCTCCTTGCCTTGGCCACATTAATGTGCCTTCTGCATTTATTCAAAAGTGAGTGTTGCCATTGAACACTGGAGTGAAGGACACACGACGATGGCTGAACTCTGGGCCAGGTGTCCTCACACATAAAGAATGCTTGACACAGTGGTCCAGCTTTCCATCCACCCGGCAGGTATTTATGGAGCTCGTCTACTTGCTTGGCACTCTGAGGTGGGATTGATATGGTGATAAACAAGACAGGCACCAGCTGTGTTCTCACGGAGGGGCCATTGTGTGAGAAGGGCAGTAGCACATAAACACACACCCAAAGCAGTGACAACACTATCGATCACTTATTGGCCATCATCACTCGTACTTGCCCATTCTTCCTATGTATCAATACTGTGGTCCTCGGTTAATTCAATGTCAGAAGGACAAAAGCTCAGCTGTCCACCCTCTGCCTCTCCCTACCCTCCTGTCAGCATCTTGCCTGCACTAAAAGTGAAGCATTTCCTATGAACTATGACTTTAGAGGCACAGAGCTGAAAGGCTTGCCAACGTTACATAAACAATAAGACATTGAAATGGTACGTTGCACAATCCAGTGGTCCTTCCTTGAGACAATATATTCTATTGTCTCGATGCAAAAAAAGAAATGAAATTTAGAATGTTTTCACTTATGGCATTTGATTTCCATAATGCCTGTGAATCCCAAGCAGCACTATATCCCCACCATTCCCACTTTGGGCATCAAAAGAAGGATCAGATTATAAAATATTAAGGGTAGTGAGAGGTTCTCCTAATGCTTTTTTGATGGATAATTTCTGTAGTCTTTGTCTCTGGACTGGAGCTGGATAGAACATCAATATCTCATCTAGAAACCAGCCAGCTTGAGAGGTCTTTCCCTGTGGGGTAGAAGGAAATGTTTAAGGGACCCTGAAAACATTCTTTGTACATAGAGTGAAACAAGCAAATTTCAAGTGTCAGCACAGTACACACCCTTGTTGCTGCCACTCAGCTCACAATATGGAATGTGAGTTGCACCCCAGAAGCCTGCCTTGTCAGTCATACCCACCGGCCTCTACCCTTCAGTCAAACTAATCATCCTGTGTCTTCTCTTCACACACATTCATTCTTTCAGAATTATGTATGAATGCCCACATAAACACACATACACACACATCCTTATTCTTTTGTGTCTGTTTTTTACCCTCAATTTGTGAGTTGCTTCCACCCCCATATTATTTCATGCAGTAGTTTTGGACTCCTTTTCACAGCTGTATAGTATTCCACAACGTATATATAAAATATACTTACGTATTCTACTGTGGCTGAACATAGGGTTGTTCCCAGTTTAGGGCTATTACAATAACGTTGCCTAAACATTCTGGTGTGTACCTTTCAGATGGGACAGATATGTACATGTTTTTGCCAGGTGTATTCCAAGGAAAGGAATTGCTGGATCATAATTACACACCATCATCAAGTTTTCCAAGGTTATTGTACAAATTTACACTCCCTCTAGCAATATTTGAGGGAGTGCTCAAATAGTTGCTCCACATTTTACAAACACTTGCATCTGTATTTGCTTTTTATTTTAAACATTGTGCTGGGCATCTCATTATAATTTTAAATTTTGTTTCCCTGATGACTAATGAGATGGTATCTTTTCCTATGTTTATTAGCCATGGGGGTAGCTGTTTCTGTGACATATTTACTTACGTTTTCTATCCATTTTTAGATTAGGTATTCTGTTCTTTTCTCATAGAATTTAAATTGTTCTGTATAAGACATTTATAAAATACATATTTTACAAATATCTTCTTCCACTCTGTGACTCGCCTTTTTACTCTCTCAATAGTGACATATGATGAACAGGCATCCTTTTTATCTTTGCTTCCGGGTTCTTCTCTAGAAAATGAAGAAAGCAATATGTTCTTGCATTTTAACTCTCTAAGCTATGACACCAATTAATCTTATAATCTATGTAAAGTGCTTTGGGATACTTTTAAGAACAGTCTAGATATAAGCGAAGTTTCTCTTAAGCTGAATTCCCTACTCGGTTCTGACTCTTTGGTCAGTGGCTGTCAATGGTTCTCCCTTTTAAATTCTGCCATCAAATTTCTCTTCAGGCCTCCACAGCTTTACTCAGATGCCCTTCTTTCTGTGGTGTTTGAATAAAGAAGGCTGCAATGGGCTGCTTTTCTTCACTAAAATTATGCTAAACATCTTTAAGGAATGAAGACTGGCTCGGCTGACTTTCCTCAATAGCTACAATTGTCAGAACTACCTTGATCCTGCTTCTCGTACATCCTGCTGTGTGAATTTTAAGTTATTTACCTGCATGAATCATAGCATAGGCATTATCTGTCTCGTAAGTAAGTTTTATCATAAACCCTTAAAAACGGATGTGCGGCAAGGGCAATTTAATGTTGTCTGTATTTTTGAAGACTCTCAGCAGGTTCCAGAATCTGGAAAGGTTTTTTAAAACTTTTCTGAGACTGAAAACGAAAGCAACTTTTATAGCTCTGCAAAATAGGATTCCCTGCCTACTGAGAAACATTCTTAAAACCCTCCTGCAGCTTCCATAAAATCTTTTATTTAGCTGCTCTTTGCATTTTGAATAAGTTCATTCTTTGGGGGCATAATTTATTTGTGGAAAATATATTTTACTTTATATTATGTTTTATATATGTGCTCTAAACCATTTTATGAGGTGTTCTCATATAGATTTTTAATTTCATGTATTCTCATACAAATTAGTTGGTACTTTGCATGCAAGTATTTTCCAGTTGTAAGTTAGGAAAAATCTGTGAAGAAACACCAATCTTTGGATCAGAAATGTGGATGTAATCATGTGAAAAACGGATTATAAACAGACTCTTTCTGCTTTCAACTATAGTTCTTGAAGAATATATAAACTATTATGATGTTGTGTTGGCAATATTAGGTATTAAAACGCGTGGTGTTTCCGTGAGGAATGTTGGGGTAGGGAAGTCTCCCTGTGAGGTGCTGACATTGTCCTACCCAGCCTTCTGGCCCTTGTTAAGAGCCACCATTCAAATAACACGCGCAAAGCAGCTCTGTCGGTGTTCTCTAGAAAGAGAAGGGGAAGGTTTGAAGGACATTTACCTTTTGCTTTATGTAATTCCCCATTTTTTGCTTTTTCTATACAATACCTATTTTATTTTTATTTAAAAAAATGACATAATAAATCCATGTGATTCTTATACACAGAAAGCTTTTGCTAATTGGGCCATTGGCAGCCTTGCCGCGCTTAACAATCAATAAGTCCAGGCGCTGCACTAAGGGGTTATTTCAGCCGCATATTTAAAATGCAATCAAATTACAACCATGATGGAAAGCACACTGCAAAGCTTCGTTAAACACTAGTTTCCACACATTGGAAATTGGCGTAAAGTAGCTCTAAGAATATTTTACAGCGTTAGGTAGCTGGCACTAGGATTCCCATTAGGCAAGCCTGCCCATTAGAGAGGGATAACTACGTCTATTTTTAAATCTCTCCAGCTGGAAGCCAAAGGCAAGCTCTGCTTATGTCTATCTATGCCATCCTGTTGGAAGGGAAATCCCATCCGGAACATGCTGGAGTGTAAACGTCATCCAGAGCGATGAACAAAAAGACTGCTGGTGGACCTGTCTGCAGACGACACTTCTCTGCATCTGGAAACACCTTCTCTCGTGATGGCACATTGGCTCTTGAATGGTCAGCGTGAAGATCCAGCCATTCCTCTTGATGGTCAGCGTGAAGGT
>JAQZBX010006563.1:0-52812 GCA_029593785.1 Cabassous unicinctus | reverse complement strand
TAAGTTTACAACTTCTGTCATAAAAATATATTTTAAAAATAATAATAAGGTGGATTTGGGGGAAAATACACTAAATGTAAGATAAGGACTATAGTTAGTAGTAAGATTTTGACAATATTCTTTCATAATTTGTAACAAATGTCTCACAATGCAAGTTGTTGGTGGTGGATTGATGTATGAGACCCCTGTGTGATATTATGTGTGTTTGTTTAGTAAGTTCACAACTTTTCCTATACACTTATTATTTATGTATGTTCATGTAAAAATGATATAATAATAATAATAATAGGGTGGCTTGGGGGAAGAATACTTTGGTTAGCAGTAATATTTTGAGGATGCTTTTTAATCATTAGTTAAAAATTTTTCACAACAATGCAAGGTATTGATGGTAGGGTGAGGTATAAGAGTCCTGTATGATGTTATGTATGTTTGTTTTGTAAGTTCACAACTATAACTACATACTTATTGTTTATGTATGTTTATGTATGAGTGATATCCTTCAATAAATTTAAAAAATTAAGGAAACAATTATATTTGCAACAGCATAAAAATAAAATATTTCAGAATAAATTTAGCAGAAATGCCAAAGTTATACTTTAAAAACTGTAAAATATTGTTGAAATAATGTTGAATTAAAGAAGATCTAAATGAATGGAAAAACATCTCATATTCATAACTCAGAAGATTTAACATCATGAAGATGGCAATACTCCCCAATTGACCTGCAGATTCAAAGCAATCCCTATCAGAATCCCAGATGGCTTCTTTGTACAAATTGACAAGCTGATCCTATATTTTATATGAAGTTTCAAAAGACCCAGAAGGGTCAAAGTAATCTTAAAAAAGAACAAAGTTGGAGAACACGCACTTCCCAATTTCAAAACTTACTGTAAAAACAACAGTAATCAAGACATTATGATACTGGCATGAGGATATATAGATAAATGACTTAGAATTGTAAAGCTAGAAATAACATATCTATCTATGGTTAACTTATATCTGACAAGGGTGCCAAGACTATCCAATGGAGAAAGAGTAGTGTTTTCAATAAATAAGGCAGGGACAATGGCTAATCACATGCAACAGAATAAAATTGAACCCTTCCCTCATTATATATAAATATTAACTCAAAAAGGATCATAGACCTAAATGTAAGAGCTAAAACTATAAAACTCTTAGAAGAAAACAGGATAAGTCTGCATGACCTCAGATTCTTAGATTCTTAGATATGGCACCAAAAGCATGAGCACCAAAAGATAGATTGTATAATTTAGACTTCATCAAAATTAAAAACTTCTATGCTTCAAAAAACATTATCAAAAAAGTTGATAACTCAAATCACAGAATGGGAGAAAATATTTGCAAGTCATATATTTGATGAAGGATTTGTGTCTAGAATATACAAAGATCTCATACAGCAACAATAATAAGTAACTTAATTAAAAATGGGCAAATAAACTGAATATGCATTTCTCTAAAATAGATATACAAATGGCCAAAAAACACATGAAAAAGTATTCAACATCATTAGTCACAACTACTAGAATAACTGCAATCAAAATGCCAGATCAAGTGTTGATCAGGATATGGTTAAATCAGAACTCTCATATACAGTGGGTGAGAATGCAAAATGGTGTAGCCACTGTGGAAGACACTCTTATGACCCAGCAATGCCACTCCTAGTTATGCACTCAAATAAGATAAAAACATATGTCTACCCCCAAATTATATGTATATATCACCACAATAGAGCCTCGTGAATTGGATTTTTCAAAGATTGCTTTACCTATTTAGGTCTTTGTTAAAAGAAGGATTTCATTGTATTCAGAAAATGAAATTAATTAAGGCAACATGTAAAATTTATTCACATATGCTACATAAGAATTTACTCACTTGTAAGGTTTCATTCTTTGGTCAAGGATTAACTGAAGAGACCTTTATATAAATATAGTTCAGAGGAATAATTTAGTGCATTTTGAAATTCATTACATAAATAGGAAATTTCTTTACCTTGGAATTGGATAAGACTTAAATGTACTATTCTTTGCATCTGTGACAAATTCTTTCTCTAAAGTACATTTTGTGCATTTAAAAATAATTGTCTCCTTCAACACCAAATTATTGTATTCTTTTAGGAAAATTTTGTTATTGTTATAATCTTCAAAATGATAATCAGAAGAAGAGAGATTGGACAGAGTGTAAGCTCCTGGAGGGCAAAAACTATGTCATATCCATTTTCTATCCCTGCAGTTCCATAGTTTCTATCAGAGTAAATAATAAACAAGTGTTGTCTTCAATGAGTGCAAGAATAACCAAGTAGCAAATATAGCCATGACTGCCAACAGGACAAAACAACCACCACCACCACTTATACACAAATATCCATGGCAGCATTATTCATAATAGCCAAAAAGTGGAAACAAACCAATAATATTATGGAATATTATTTTGCCACAAAAAGGAATGAAATACTGATATATGCTACACTGTTGATGAACTGTGAAAACATGCCAAGTGTAAGAAGCCAGTCACAAAGTACTATATAATATATGATTCTGTCTATAGGAAATGTCCATTATAGGAAAATCTATGGAGACAGAAAGTAGGCTAATGGGCTAGGGATGGGAAAAGGGGAAAGGGGAAAGGGGAATGATAGTAAAGGATGCAGGGTTCCTTTTTGAGGTAATAAAATGTTCTAAAATTGTGGTGATAATTTCACATATCTGTGAATATTCTTTAAACCATCGAATTGTACAGTTTAAGTGGATGTATTATATGGCATTGCCAAATATAATCCAATA
Source organism: Cabassous unicinctus (assembly GCA_029593785.1). Taxonomy (NCBI): domain Eukaryota; kingdom Metazoa; phylum Chordata; class Mammalia; order Cingulata; family Chlamyphoridae; genus Cabassous; species Cabassous unicinctus. The sequence continues at coordinate 50,011 of JAQZBX010006563.1, read as the reverse complement.
AAGTTGTTAGAAAAAAATGAAATAAATGTCTTGAAAACTTTCAAAAAGAGAAAAAGTGAAAGGATGGGAAGCTTCTTGACGTCTAGGTTTAAAAATGGCATAGCGTGACTTCTGCTGCATCTTTTTGAACAAAGCAAATTACAAAGCCAAATGAGATTCAAGTCCTTCTTGATGAAAAAGGCCAGGATAGAAGATGGCGTGAAGAACTGTGGGCATTTTTGTCATCAGTATGCAACAGTCCATCCTCTACAGAGTTACACATATACATGTTATATGCAAAAAATCCAATTATTCCCTCCAATGTGGCCAAAGTGTTTTCCAATCTCAGCAAGAGGCCCAGAATCCAGGATCTAGTCCTGATATGCATCCTCTTGAACCAGAGTTTTAAGGATAAGAAATATATCTGCCCACTTCCTCCTGACTTACAAAGTTGGAACAGGATCAGGATAACCATGACAATCATTCTTATTTAAAAAGAGGATGAATAAGAGACCCAACCACTGCTCCATAACATTCTGAAATCCCACTGAGCAAATGTTAGCAAAATTCCTTCCTATGGCACTGGGGAGCATTCCTTGATTAGGTGCTTGATCTTTTTTTCTGAGAGTCACTTTGAGTCCACTATTCTCTATGGATTCTGGCTTCACTCTAAAACTTTACACATCCTATTTCTTCTACCTGGAGTTACCCTCCCTTTTCTCTTCACCTTACTTCATATTCAAAATTTAGATCTCACCCTCCAACCCAGCTTAAGTGGGGTTATCATTTCCCCATTTATACCCTTTTAAAAAATCCCCTATATTTTTCCTGGTAATTATAAAGATTGTAAGCTCCCTGTTAACCATCCTAACACCATTGTCTTACACTATACTTTGAACATGTTAGGCTTTTAGGTGCTCAATAAATACTTGTTACCTCAAAGATTCTTTTACCCCAATTTTAACCCCAAGCAGATATGGCCTGGCAAATTATTTTATACGCTGTCTGACTTTGTGGTCAAAATGATGTAATTTTCCGTGAGTCTTCTTTGGGCACAGTGCATTTCCACGCTACGAACACTGCAATGCTTAGACCACAACCAGAGTACAATCTCTTCACTCTGCGCAAACTCTGGCCAGATGATCGCATGAAGCATGGGTGGACCCAGTGCAGGGTGCTCTGTCCTCAAGGCACCACCTCAACAGTAGAAGATTGCTAGAGCGGTGGTAAAAATATAACAACAACCAGACACCAATACCACCAATCACTAACATTCCTATCCACTAGAATGTAAACTTCATAGAGACAAGGATTTTTGTCTCCTGTGTTTACTGCTGACTCCTCAGTTAATATAACAGTGTCTAGCACATAGAAGGTGCTCAATAAACTCTCACTGAGTGAGGAAATGAGGCACCTGAATCACAGATAATGCTAGACAATATACTAAATATTTTTGCTATGATGATCTCATGTACTCCTTTCAATAACACTATGAAATAGATAGTATTGCCAATTATTAGAGTGTACACTGGCAAATGAGGGGCTCAGAAAAAGTTCCAGCATATTATCTACAACAAACTGCTTCTTTGAAAATTCAGACCATTTGTGCAGCCTGAAAGAGAACCCTGCATTCTGGATCTCCGTACAGTGAATTCAAGGTGGAAGAATAAAGAGAGAGAGCTTTAGATATTTGCTGGAAACAGATATAAGATTGCCTAGCCAGAGATGGAAGCAGCTATGGGGATAATGAGCATTTATTATTTACAGAACTATTTGATTCCTAGAAGTGCACTGTAGCAGAGACTATCTAAGGCTCACCCATATTCACTCTGGATTTACTGCTGACGTGACTGCCTGTCTTCCAGGAAGAATTGCCAAAATAGTTAACGTCCTTGTGGTAGGTTGAATTCTATGCCGCATTTTAGACATGCTCTTAATTTTATTCTGCATTCCTGTGCGTGTGCACCCATTGGAAACAGACCTCTTGATGATGTAACTTTTAGTTAATGTATGGCCTGAGTGAGGCTGGGTCTTGAGCCACATGGCTGGACCTCTTATAAAGAAAAACAAAAAAACAAAAAAACTAGAAAAGAGTAATTGCAGAAAGTCACCCAGAAAAAATAGAAGTCAGCAGAAAACTGAAGAGTTCATGAAAGGTGAGGACATCACTAGGTCACTGGAGTCAGAGATACAACCCCAAAGATTGCTCACAGCACCAACACCTTTCATTGACCGACTTTGCTTCCCTGTCTCGATTCCCAACTCACCTTCCTGGGTTTCCCTGCATGGCCTCCCAAACAGTACAAACATTCTAATCCTTGTTTTAAGGACAGCTTCTAGGTGAACCCAAACTGAGACATGCACTGAATAGGCTTTATGAGCAAAAGTTGAATGGATAAGTGTTAAAATAAATAATTAATCAACACTGAGGTGAAGTTATCAATTTCATAGGAAATCCAAAATAAATATAAATTTAAAAAAATAATAAGTTTTGCTTTTATTATATTTTTTAAGAATCAAAATTTTGAAATTTGATATTTTTTGGAAGGATAATAATTTCTCAGCAATAGCTATGTAATTGGTCCTCAGGTTTGTAATTATAGATGTTCAATTCAACTGAGTTTGGTAAAGGAGTATTATATTGGGAAGTACATATATTATCTTTAAAGCTTTTACCCTTTCCTCATATTCTGCGTTATGTGTATTATGTGTCCATAAAAATCATCATTATAGATTTTGTATATCGTTTTTGAGGGTTTTTTCTCCTCATGAAATTATAAAATAGGAAAGCAGACATTCTGTTAATTCATCCTCAAAAGATGTGAAAATTTCCCAGGTAGTATTCTTTTCTTTAAACAAAATGGCCTAAATGGATTTAAATATAATTAGTGATTTTGAAAGCATTTTCCTCTATATTATGAATGCTATTATACCAACTGATTCTACAACATTTAGAATTAAGAATAATCTGTACTCTATTATTCTGCCTTGCAATACTGTTAAAATTTTTATAAAATTTGTTGGTTCAAAGTGTATAATACTCTCTCTGAAGTTATCCCATAACAAAACTTTTAAGTTTTGTATTAACTGTCAGCCTATTCTCAATTTATTAAACCAGTCAAATATTCTTAACTATTTTTGCACATAAAATTAATTTTTGCATCATTTTACTCTTTCAATAGTAAGTATATATTTACATTTCTGTTGCTTCATAGAATTTCAGTGTATAAAAAGTATAAAGAGATTTTCAATCTAAATTATTTATAGGTTGCTTATCTATATGTGAAGGTGAATATCCAGATATTAAAGTATAAATTTCAATGGCATGCCTGAAAACAGTTCCTTCCATCTCCCCCAATATTATCTAAGCTTCCTCTCAATGTGAAACAACAGACATCATCCCAAATTCCTCAAGACTGAGGAATGAACAAACATAAGGGGGGAGTGCAACCAATGACCAAAATAGAATTATTTTTATTGCAGTTATTAGTGTGTGGTAATGGAAGAACTTGTAACATTGATAGAAAGATAGTGGTTACCAGAGGTTCTGAGGGGAGGGGGAGGGAAGAATAGGTGGAACATGGGGCATTTTTTTTTTAAGATTTATTTTATTTTTATTTATTTATCCCTCCCATGCTGCTTGTGCTCGCTGTGCCCATTTGCTGTGCATTTTTCTGTGTCTGCTTGTCTCCCTTTGTTGCGTCATTTGCTGCGCCAGCTCACCGCGCAGTGTGGGCTGTCAGCTCACTGTGCCCAGCAGTCCGGCTTACCTTCACCAGAAGGCCCTGGGAATCTAACCTGGGGCTTTCCATATGGTAAAAGGGAGCCCAACCAGTTGAGCCACATCTGCTTCCCCATGGAGCATTTTTAGGGCATTGGAATTGTTCTGTATGATACTGCAATGACAAATACAGGCCATTATACATTTGTCAAAACCTGTAAGACTATACAGGGCAAAGTACAAACCATGATGTAAACTATAAACATTGGTTAGTAGCATTGCTTGAATATTGGTTCATCAATTGCAACAAATGTACCACACTAATGTAAGATGTTATTAATAGGGGAAAATGTGGGTGGTGGAGGGGGAGGATTATATGGGAATCCCTTATACTTTCTATGTAACTTTTCTGAATCTAAAACTCTTTAAAAATAAAGTTTATTATTATAATATAAAAAATAAAATAAAATAAAAAATAAAGTAAAAGGTGTGCCTGGCTCGTATTTCTAATTTCGAGATGCCTATTAAATATGATGATGGCCTCCACATTCAAAAGACCCTTGATCCCATGCAAGTGCAGCGATGCCTCAAATGACAATATTTTTGGCATCCTTAGGCTGTTAAACCCCCCAAAGGCTGAGACTGAAGTTGAATGGAGGATTTGGGCTCAAAACTCTATTGTTTAACATATTCTCTAATTTTACTCCACAGTGACCCTGGAAGGTGGTGTTATTTTTATTCCTATTTTACAGGTGAAGAAACAGATTTTAAAATGCCAAATAATCTGGCCAAAGTTGCATAGTTGATAAGAGGTGGGACCAGGACTCAAAGTTAGATTATGTTAGATTTTAAAAACTATTTTCCTATCTATTATCTTAAGAAATCACAGTCTATGAGAGAAGAAATATAAGATGACAATAGTTACAATATAGGCTTCAAAGTTATCTCTTTGACCAAAGTGAAGTTGGTGTCCTAACCTGCCAGTTGCACTCCTTCCTTCCTTCCAAAAGGTCTACCCGTAGTAGGTTGAATTTGGTACCCCCAAAAAGACATGTGCTTAATCTTAATCCGTGTTCCTGTGGATGTGAACTCACAAGGAAATAGGATCTTTAGAAGATGTGATTTTTAGTTAAACTGAGGCCGACTGAATCAGGGTGGGTCTTAATCCACATTAGCAGAGGCCTTATACCGAGAAGAAACTGGAAGCCAGAATTAGAGAAGGTCACAGGGAAAAGCCAAAAGTCAGCAGAAATTCAAAAAGCATGTGAAAAGAGAAGACTTTGCTCTGTATCAGAGACAGAGATACAAGCCAGGGAACCCCAAGGATTGCAAGGCCTACTGATACCTTGATTTTGGACTTCTTTTAGCCTCAAAACCATGAGCCACTAAATTCCTGTTGTTTAAGCCAAAACCAGTTTGTGATATTTGTTGTAGTAACACCAGACTAAGTGCCCCAGTGTCCCCCGCATGCTGGGCTTTCCTCTACTCACCAACCCAGGCCGCTGATGAGGCCCCTCCAGGTTTTCCATCCATTCATGCATTTATTCACTTACTTACATCATTTATTGCCTAATCCGGCTGTTTACTTTCATTAAAAACCACATAGAAAACTCCTCTTCTGTTAAAAAAGCACATCTCTGGTCTTTTCAGATTCTGGTATCCTCCGAGTGAAGGACTGAACTGAGCTTGGGCTTTCTGCTTGAGGAGATGTGTTTGTTGATCTCAACAGTTCTAGGACTACAGAAATAGGGCAATCAGCTGAGTAACACTCCTAGAAAATTTGCAGTTAGTCCAAGGACCAGGGAGATGGTCCCCACATGATTTCAGTTTCAACTTTCTTATTTGTCCAATCATTTTTACGTCATAATCTTGAAGTTACTGTCATCATAATAACTCAATGAATTTTATTATAGTACTGTTATTATGACTTTGCAAAATAGGTATAATGATGTTTTCTTTCACTAAATAAAATATGCTGAGAGGATTCACTTTATTAGTGGTTCACAGAGATCTGTAGATGAGAAAAATATATACTTTTTTCAGATATGGTAAACTGTTTCCATTGAAACCTTTTTGGTAAGTTTTACAAGCAGGTGAAATCAACTGCTAAATAGGTCTAACAAACTGCTGCTCCAACAGTGGCCACTGGAGGTTCTGAGGGCAGGGAGAGGGAAAAAGTGGTGTAATATGGGGCATTTTTGGGACTTGGAATTGTCCTGAATGACATTGCGTCTACAGATACAGGCCATTATATATCCTGCCATAACCTACAGAATTGAGTGGGAGAGAGTGTAAACTAAAATGTCAACTATAGTCCACACTTAGTGGATGTATTCATCAATTGTAATGAATGTACCTCACTAATGAAAGAAGTTGTTAATGTGGGGAAAAGTGGGAGATGTGGGGAGTGGGGCATATGGGAATCCCTTATATTTTTTAGGCAGCATTTTATGTAATCTAAATATCCTTTTAAAATAAATAAAAAATATATTAAAAAAACAAACAAAAAACCTGCTGCTCCATACTTCTATTAAGAGTGAAAATACGAGTTAAGTTATACAGAAGGTAAAGGGAAGAATCTTTGGTAGCACTGGATTTAGTAAGTAATTTTTCAAAATTAGGGTTAAAGAGTGTCACAAATTCCATAGAGGTCAGTTCTGAGAGGAAAATCAAGCATGTTTGCTGTGTGCCAAAGCATTTTAGGAACTCAGTAAAAGACTGAAAGTAAGGATTTGGGCTTCAGAGGCAGGGGATAAAAAGAAATGAGTAAAATATTTTGAAACACTTTGTATCAAGAAATGTCTTAGTACCTCCTGTGTTCCTGGGAATTTCTTCAATAAAAGAAAACCTGTTGAAAATTCCAACTCTCCTGAAAACAAATATCTTCCCATATATATATCTATTGGGACACATAGACAGAAAGTTTTCTTTGTGGTGGCTCTTTGCAATTGTTGATGTTTTCTAATCAGTGCTTAAAATCCTTTCCAAAATGACATTTTGTTTATTTATAATTAGTATAAATTGTGGTAATTATTTTCCTATACAAGGCAGCAAACTAAAAGTTTAAGATAAATAGAAAATTAGAGATTTGGCTGCTGATGTTCATAAATTCCAAACACAAATAGAACCATTTTCTTTGGACTGAAGTAAAAGTTTAAACTGTGTACTTCTAAGACTGCTTTTGCAAAGTGAGGCCCCCAGCTTATTGAGTAGTCTTACTTGGTGCACTCTTTGGCTGGTGTGGAGGGGCAAGATGGTTCTCTAAGGCCCTTGAGCAGCAGTTGTTTTTCTGATACCATCATGTCTTCTTAGTTGTTATAGAAGCAAATCAGGCCAGATGCTGGTTTTCCTTTGGTGCTTAGCTATCACTTTGCTATACACTTGCCCCATTCAGGTGCTCTTATAGAGGGTACCTACATTAAGTACTGTTCCAGTTGGGAACTGTGCTCCTGGGATTTAATTGTTATGATTCCTTTTCAGTCTTGCTCTACTTCATATAATTGTTAGTTTTAAAATACTCCCATACGCAAATCCAATAAACTCACTCCCAAAGTTTGCCTATTGTTCAAATGATTTAGAACAGCAGATAAGTTTTTTGAGATATGAGCACCTTCTATTATCTCATAGTACCTCCTGCAACTTTTCACATTATCTTACATTTCATCCAGGTCAATCTGTTATTTTCCTTCTAGCCTTCATGCTTTGACATTTATTCTTCTCTTTGATGGGAATCCATACCCTCCCTGATCTTTCCACTGAACTCGTACTTTTAGATTAAATCAAACATGACCTCTATATTAGTTTCCTATTGTTGCTTGAGCAAATTACCACATGCTTAGTGTAGTAAAACAACATAATTTTATTATCTTCCAGTTCTCAAAGTCAGAAGTCCAAAATGGGTCTTAAAGGCTAAAATCATGGTGTCAGGAAGACTGTATTCCTTCTGAAGCCTCTAGGGGAGGAGCTGTTTCTTTACCTTTTCCAGCTTTTTAGCGGCTCCCTGCATTCCTTGGTTTATGGAATGGGTGGATCCCTTCCTTCATCTTCTAAGCCAGCAGCATAACCTTTTCAAATATCTCCCTGATTCTGACTTCCTTCTTCCACTTATATCCTTGTGATTACATTGGGCCTAACAAGACAGTCTTCCTATTTCAAGATTATTAACTTAATCTCATCTAGAAAGGCTCTTTTGCCATGTAAACATACTCACAGGTTTTGGGGATTAGGAGGTGAGCAACTTTGGGGGGTTATTATTCTGCCTACCAAAATGGCCTCAAGGATGTCTTCTCTGACCCTCATAATTCTGACTCTGGTTCATTTATTTTAATTAGAAAGCTAATGTATTGCCTAGAGAATAAGGATGAGAGAAAACTACCTATAGTAATTCCTACTTAGGTGATAACTGATAATGGCAAATTATTTTCCACCTCACAGTACTGGCATCCTCATTTCCATTATCAAATATCCAAATAAATTAACCTCTAGTATTATATCTTGACACATCTAGAATTATAGTCCACATATAATGCATATGCATAATAGGTCATATGTGAGATCCATTTTAATTGAAATGATTATTAGTTATCCATGATGAAGCTTACTATTATTTAAAAACCTTTAGGGAAGAAGCTATTTGTTACTAAAGCAGAATTTCAAGAGTCAAGAAAATATCTAGGACTAACCATGAAAAAATTGAAGAAACTTTGAACTTTTTCTGTCTCTTATGGAAATGGGATGTAGTCCCAAATAGGGAATAGATTTTAGAGCAATACATTGAACTAGATCTCACCTGAGGGACAGCAGAGCCAGAGCCTTCTAACAAAGTCTTCACTGTTCTTAGCCCTATGTCAACTTTTGCTCTTAGCAAACAACGGATATGAATCAAGGCTACAGATCTGTGCTTCCGAAACATATTTGTCTTTGTGTAACCTTAATAAAATAAAAGGGCCATGTGGACCATTTACCTATCTTACCCTACTTAAATCAACAAAAACCCTAGTGTTGCTAAGTTTTAACCTTAGTTGCCACTATACAGCTAGAGTTTTAAAAGAAGTAGGAGGCACAAGTTAATTTTTTTTTTTCATGTGAAAACCACATTTGTGAATGTCTTTGGGAATAACCCACAGACCACAAGGTAGAGCCTGGCAGGCCAACAGTCAAGAACTACTGCGCTAAGGTATATGTGGTTAAGTTTCACTGCCTTATTTCACACCAGCTGCTGCCATGAAACTTGGCTGCTATGCAGAATTCAAGGGAAGTCTAGGCTTCCTTGGAAAATGCAGAAACTCTTAACCATCACTTGAGCATATGACCACAGAGCCAACGGTTACTTAGGTCCTTGGACTACAGGCTTTTAACAGGCTTAATAGATTATTTCAGAATTTTGGCTCTATTTTACTGTTAACATAGATTTCATTTTCTAGAGCAGTTTTAGGTTTATAGAAAAATTGTGCAGAAAATACAGAATTCCCATATATCTTCCCCCTCCACAAAGACATTTGGCTTTGTTGTGAAACATTTGTTGCAACTGATGAGCAAATATTGACACATCATTACTACCTCCAGTCCATAGTTCCTGTTAGGTTTCACTCTAGGTGTTGTACAGTTCTATGGGTTTTGACAAATTCATGTCATGAATTCACCGTTACAGTATCATACAGAATAGTTGCAGTGCCCTACAAATGCCTTATGTGCCACCATTCATTCCTCCCCACCCCCACATTCCCAGCCACTCTACAAATCTGTGATACCTGATCTTTTTACTGTTTCAATAGTTTTGCCTTTTCTAAGTTGTCATATATTTGGAATCATACAGTATCTAACTTTTCCATATTGGCTTCTTTCACTTAGCAATGTGTATTTAAGTTTTCTCCATGTCTTTTCATGGCTTCATAGCTCATTTCTTTTTCTGGGTGAATAATACTCCATTGTATAATTATACCAGTTTGATGATCCATTAACCTGTTGAAGGACATCATAGTTGCTTCCAAAATTTAGCAATAATGAATTAAGCTGTTATAAACATTCATGTGTGGGTTTTGTGTCTATTCAAGTATTCAACTCCTTTGGGTGGATATCTAGGATTGGCACTCCTGGGCCATATGGTAAGCCCATGCTTAGCTTTGTAAGAAGTTGTCAGACTAAGTGACTGTACCATTTTATTTTCCCACCAAAAATGAATGAGAATTTATGTTATTCCACATCTTTGGCAGCATTTGATATTGTCAACATTTTAGATTTTAGCCATTCTAATTAGTGTGTAATGGTATCTCATTGTCTCAATTTGTAACTCCCTGATGACATATGATGCTAAATATCTTTTCACATGTTTTTTTACCATCTGTATCTCTTCTTTGGTGAGGTGTCCAGATATTTTGCCTAGTTTCTGATTGGGTTGTGTTTTTTTTATTTGTTGAGTTTTAAGAGTTTCTTTGTATATTTGGGAAACAAGTCCTTTATCTGATATATGTTTTGCAAACATTTTCTCCCAGTTTGCCTTTTTATCCTCTTAACTGTGCCTTTCACAGAGCAGAATGTTTAATTTTAATGAAATCATTTTTTTCTTTTATAGATCATGTTTTTGGTGTCAAATCTAAAAAGTATCACTAAATTCAAGTTTGCCTAGATTTTTTCCTATGTTACCTTCTAGAAATTGTATAGTTTTTGTATTTTACTTTTAAGTCTATGATCCATTGTGAGTTAATTTTTGTGAAAGGTGTAAAATCTGTGTCTGCATTCATTTTTTGTATGTGGATGTCCAGTCATTCCAGCGCCATTAGTTGATAAGACTATTCTTTCTCCATTGAATAGCCTTTGCTCCTTGTCAAAGATTAGTTGACTATAATTGTGTGAGTCTATTTCTGGAATCTATTTTGTTCCATTCTATATTTGTCTTTTCTTTCACCATTAGCACACTATCTTGATCATTGTACCTTTGTAAGTCTTTAATTGGGGTAACATAAGTCTTCTAACTTTGCTCATCTCTTCTTCAGTATTGTATTAGTTATTCTGTGTCTTTTGCCTCTCCATATAAACTGTAGGATCATTTTGTCAATAACAACACAATAACTTTCAGGGATTTTGATGGGATTGCACTAAATCTATATGTCAAGCTGGGAAGAAATGACATCTTAACAATATTGTCTTTCTAGTCATGAACATGGAGTGCCTCTCCATTTCTTTAGATATTCTTTGATTCCTTTCATCAGAGTATTACGTACATATTTTGTTAGATTTATACCTATTTATTTCATTCTTTTTGGTGTTATTGTAAATGGCTCAGTGTTTTTCACTTCAAATTCAAATTGTTCAATCCTGGTATATAGTAAAACAATTGACTTTTGTATATTAACCTTATATACTGCAACCTTGCTATAATTACTTATTAGTTCCATGAAATTCCAAATATTCCCATGACATTTATTTTCTTGCACAGAGAACTGAGCTGAAACAAAAGAAAAAACAAAACAAAGTAGGTTTTGTACTATAATTTAAATTTTTCGGCCTACAGTGATATTGCTTTTAGTGTAATAAAAGTTGGAACAAATAAAATAACTAGTCATTAGTGTTCCTAAATGAAGTATTTTTCATCACTTCTCACAGGGTTTAATTTGTGTTGTGTATTGTGGGGATGGTGAGTGTACTGAGGGGGCAGGGAGATAGACTCACTGACTTTAAGTTAATGCTAGAACTCATGTATTGTCAAGTTTTCCCTATAAGTATTGTTTCACTTAAAAATTGTATATAATCGTATATAGTAGAAGTCCCAAATAATAATGGCTTTAATAAAATAGGAATTAATTCATTCACTTACTCATTCACTCACTCACTCACTCATTCATTCAATTAATCATTCATTTATTTTATAATAACAGAAACCAAAAAGAAGGGAATCCAAGGCTGGTCAGTCACTCAGGTGTGTCTTGATAGAAGATTCCTGGGTTACCTTGGCTGTTTTCTTCATTTCTGCTGCACCTCCAGTCATCATGTTGGCAGGTAGACAGAAAAAAAAATATAAAGGACACGAGTTGGTTCTCTTTTAAAAGGCTTTTTTGTAAACCCTGGTCTGCTTACATTTTTGAAAAGAAGGTAGTGTCTACCTTAGCTTCAAAGGAAGCTTGAACACTATTTTGTTTGTTTTTTCTTTTTCTTTTTTGTTTTTGTTTTTTTGGTTGTTGCTGGTTGTGTATTTGTTTATGATTTTTGTCTAATTTTTAACCCAAATACATCACCCAAGAACTAGGCTCTATAGGAGAATGTAGCCATCTGCCAAACTAACAATCTGCTGAGGTACTTTATCTTTTCATTTTCATACTGAGTCATAATAGAAATGTATTATGGTCAAATCCAGATAAGTCCAGAATGTCATTGCCTGTGAAGATTTATTGTGGAATTACCACTTAGGCTCAGTTTCTCATATGATCTTTAGTCAATAAGAGAAGGAATCATGAATAATTACTTGGAAGGGAATCAACTTATTTCTAGTTAACAAATTGGGCTCTCACTTCTGCAGTTGATTTTATGTTTCCTTGAAAAGCTTCTAGAAGGCTTAAACCTCAATCAGAGAAGTTCTGGCAGCCTTAAAGGTGGTTCAGTATTTTCTCCCTATGTTCATTTTTCCTCATTAGGGAAGGTATTCAGCTGGGATAGGCTAAGAGGGGACACAGCAAACCAAATGTGTTTGTTTACTGATAAATAAACCACTTTTATTACTATTTTTTACTTTCCTCAGACTGGACCAGAGTAAGACACAGGTGACAGAGAATTAAAAAATATAGCATATCACTCCCCTTCTGCTGAAACTTCATTTTCAAATTCACTTTCTACTTGTGGCAGTTTGGTATTGTTTATGAATTCCAGAAATAGATTTTGGATTGTGTTTGTACCGGTCTGTTCCTCTGGGTGTGTTAGATTGTATTAGATTCAGAGGTTTCACTTTTACTTTATTAAATCAAGTTTAGGACCTTTATTTGACCATGTCATTGGGCGACTCAGTTTGAGTCCCCTGCCCCTCTGTGGCTATATAAATGGATGCTCAATCAAAGACAGGGAAGTAAATACACAGAGAAGGAGAACACAGAGTTTGGTTTTGGATGCTGGAACCGCAGAGAGAGAGCTGAGCCATTTGCCTGATAGTTTGCAGCTGAAGAGACCGGATCTCTGAACAGCTGAGAAAGCCCAGAAAGAAATGAGCCCCAGGGAGAAAGACAAGATTTATGCTAGCCTACAGGTGAGATTGGAAGGAGCTGGGCCCACGGAGCCTTAGGAGGAAGAGGGAGGCTGAACCCTCGCAAAGACCGGCAGCCATCTTGCTCCAACACGTGGCAACAGACTTTGGTGAGTGAAGTAACTTACTCTTTATGGCCTTGTGACTAGAAGCTTCTACCCCAAATAAATATCCTTTATTAAAAAAAGCCAACAGATTTCTGGTATTTTGCATCAGCACCCCTTTGGCTGACTAATACACTATGTTTGTAAATAAGTGTGGTAATATTTAGCTTCCCCTCACTGGGTTGTTGTAAACATGAAGATATATAAACATATGTTAAGAAATTTTGAAATGTTATATAAATTATAAGAAATTATTGAGTTCTTAGAATAGTTTATGAAATGCTCTTTTGAGATAAGAAGAGTACTTTACATTAACTTCCCCCACAAATATTTTGAGAAACAGAATGTAAGGGAGTAATTCTATCTCTTAGGCAATGCAAATTGCAGAGGAAAAGTAGAGTATTGCCTAGATTATCTATACCCCAGCTCTAACCACGTACCTTGGAAAATAACCATTGGAAAACTTTATAATCAAATTTACATTTTCAAAGTTTAAAAGAGGTGGTAACAATAACAACAACAATAACAATAATATTTCTCAATGAGCATTCAGTTAATCTTTACAAAATTTCCATGAATATGTACTGTTATTATTTCTCTATTACATAAGAGGAAACTAAGACACAGAGATTTAAGAAACTTACAGAAGATCACAAAGCTAAAATTTTAAAGGTGGAATGATTTCCCGAACTTCTGGCTCCATTACATGATTGCTTTATTAGTGAGAGCCATACAGTTAAAATCCTTCTTTGGTATTATTTGAAAATAAGATTTAATGCTAATTGTCAATTGAAGAGGCACTTTAAACATATAGTTTTCTCACATCTCTAGTCTATTTAGCTAGGTATGGATACGGCTTAATTCAATTCTCAAAGTGTCCTGGTGTTTTAGTTTCCTTGGCTGTTCAAGCAAATAACATGAACTGGGTGACATTAAATAATGGGAATTTACTTACTCACAGTTTGAAGGCTAAAAGAAAGTCCAAATCAAGGCATAAGCAAGGCGATGCTTTATCCCTGAAGACCGTGGTGTTCTGGTGCTGGCTACTAGCAATCCTGGGCCCTTACCTTGTGGCATGGCAAGGCACATGGTGGCATCTCTTTGCCTCTCCCTTCTCTTCCAAGTTCCATTGAAGTTCAGCTTCTAGCTTCTCCCACTGTGGTTTTCTTTCTCTCTGCCTGAACTTCATTCTGCTTATAAAGCACTCCAGTACAAGGATTCAGACTCATCCTGATTGAGGTGGGCCACACCTTAACTAAAGTAACCTTATCAGAAGGCATTTCTTACAATAAGTTCACACCCACAGGAATGGATTAAATTTAAGAACATGCTTTTCTGGGGTACATAGAGATTCAAACCACCACACCTGACTATTGTGGCCTTTACACTTCATAGATTTCAAGGAAGTGCTAGAATAGCATATATAGTGTTTTATAGGCTTTGAGACTTGGAGGAATAAGCTACACAATTCTGTTCTGCTCTCAAAAGTTCAGGGTAGATTTCATATCATTTGACTGGTTATGGCAGGTCCCTTATGTTTTCTAGGTCTCAGATTCCTTAACTTTAAAATAGAGGTAATGGAAGCCAATTTAGGATTGTAGGGGATTAAATAAGTTTAAAATGTATAACACCGTTCCTGGCATACAGAAAGCACTTGAGAGGTGTTCGTTGAATTATAGGAAACCTTCTGTGGAAATGGGGGTGATTTTTCTAATAAGTTTTGTCAAAATATTTGACTTGAAATTTTTCTTGTTAGCCATGGAAGTAAAAAATGGACTGCTAATTCACAACAGCAGTGTGCCTATAAAATTAAACTTTATTTTCAAAAAGATCTGAACATAACTCGGGCATAACACCTTTCCAAACATGTGATACAAAGTAATTTAATCAACTTCTCTCCTGTCATCTGTCATGCACAGGAATTTATGATTTGATTCCGAAAAGAATTTCCAATCTGAGAAATAATCTCAAATTTTCATTTTCAACATTTACCACATTTGACCAGATATACAATAGCTATTTTAAATACACTAGAATGTGGTCAGCTTTACTTAACTGTTAAGTAGCTTAAGCCAAGAATAGAAAGTATCTGCAGCAACTCAATATGCAAGAAACGAATTACAATAAGTTATAGCTATCCTCAAATGTATAGCAGTGACTTTACTGTGCTGTGGGATTTGTCAGCTAAATCAGTTGAAAGAGTTCAAATGTTGGGTCTCCAGACATTAAAGTGCACACCCATACATAAACACATACATGCCTCCACACACATAGTCATGCCTGTCCAAGCTGAAAATGATAGTTCTATGAAAGAAAGCAATTTTATGTGCAAATATGCACTCTAGGAGTCCACTCTTTGCATTCTCTTTTCTATTTCATCCAAATATAATTCTCAAGAAACAACATGAGTTCTGATAGTATATATGGAGGAGTCTAGTGGACAGATTGGGAATCTGGGCAAAACTTAAGACAGGCAAAGACTTTCATCAAGACTTCTCTTTTTCTTCTTTATAATGCCTCTTTCTGTCTCCAGGTATATAAAGGCATTGGAGTCAAATGGATCTAAACAGTTTCTTAATCACATTGCACATGTATTTACTAATCTGGGAAGTGTGACTAGCAACATTTGCCTCTGAAGGTTTGTGGCTGATCTTGTAAAATGTGTCTCAATTACTTGGATCAATGTGGGCATTCAACAAATAGTTATCTTTCATTCTGTCGCCTAGCTCCCCTGGACTTATGACTTGTACCTATTTACATGGGGCTATATTTTGTTGAGGGGTACACACACACACACATGCATGTATGCACAGCCACAAATATATACACAACACAAACATACATAAAAACAGAAACATATATAAATGTTAGGCAATAGACATTGAGCCAATTTACAATTAATAGAAGAGATAGCAGCTAAACAAATTAATTAACTTGGGAGCAAGTAGCTCCATGAATAACCTGATACACCAATAACATGGGCAAATATAAACCATGAACCAAGGCATATGGTCAGAAAGGGGCTAGAAAGAAAGGGATGAGATTACAGAACTAGTCAACAATACCTTGTGAGGGGTGAGGAAGAAGGAAGAATCAGAGACAGTTTCTGTCCTTGGTGACTATGAAGGCATTAGGGTCTGGGCAAGGTGATCAGGTTTGGTAGGGTAGTAAATGATTTTACTTTCAGATATACTGATTTTAAGGTGTACTTGAGCCATGAGGAAATGCCATTGAGGCTGTTTAAAATTGAATATTGCTCCAAATTGTTTCTATCTCTTACCTAGTCTTTTAAAATATAACAGCTCTAAGTCCTATTACTCCAAATGCCATAACAAACGTGCTTGAGATAGGTAAAGGTCAGAATGTCATCTATTCTAAATGATGTATGTATTTTAGCAGGAGCTATCATGCCATAATGCAATGTTTAATTCATCCCCCTTTCCCTTCAAAACATAAACACTCACACACATATGTACACACACACTAATACTATGAAGCAGGCAAGATGGACAACAGAAGAAATTTGCACGTTATATTAGGTCCAAAGAGGGGAGATATTTTCAGTAAGGTTAGACATTTGGTTGTCCTTCTAATCATAATACTGAAGTGCCTCCTCCATATAAGTGGCACTGACATCCTAAATATGTCCTTCAGTGCTGCCAATCACTGACTATATGTTTTTCTCTGCTAGATTGTTAAAGCCATAGTAGGAATTATTTAGATTGAATGTTATCTAAATGTCTCCTAGCCCTGTCACATCAAGCTGTGACCCTCATGTTCTGTGATAATATATCCAAATGTAGTGAGCAGTTGCTGCCTCAAGAAACATGGTACAGTTTCTCTTCTCAGTGGGGTCTGTACAAATCAAAGACATGAAATGAATGATCAGTTAGTAACCCTTTTATAAATCACAATCCAATGGTTGCATGGCAGTGCCATTAATCTCTAATCTATTCTGTGGGTTTCAGAAGCCCAGAGAGACCGAGTAGAGCAGAAGGATGTAGATAAATCCATACACGTGTAGCTCAGCCCCTACAAGATTGGGAAATTGTGACTCAGCAATTGCAATAACAATCTTTTTTTTTTTTTTTTTAGGTACCAGCGCCGGGGATTGAACCCAGGACCTTGCATGCGGGAAGCTGGTGCTCAACCACTGAGCCACATGGTTTCCCCTGAGTTGGTTTTTTCATTTGTTTGCTTGTTGTTGTTGTTGTTGTTGTTGTTTTGCTGTTTTGTTTTCTGTTTTTGGAGGCACCCGGATCTCCCATGTGAAAAGCAGGTGCCCAATTGCTTGAGCCACATTCGCTCCCTGGAATATCATTTTAAAATGATTTCTTAATGCTGATTTGGGCTCACCAAAAATAATTACTGCAGTTTCATTACTGTTATTCAAGTGAGAAAGGCAGCTAATGTGCAAAGAGATTCCCTGCACTAAGTTTCAATATATCTATACAGTATCAGCCTGGATGAGAAGTTGCCTCCTGCTGTATGATACCTAATCACTCACCCTATTTCCTTCTCCTGTACATCATTTCCAGAGGAAATCTGTTAGCCCAAATGTTTTCCTTCGTGTTTCTACAGGTATTTTTGAATACTTGCTGTTATATTGCAATAGGCAGGTCCTTTTGTGAGTATCAAATAGAGAAAGGGCAGCCATCCACCCTTGCTACAACAGCAGAAAATTCTCAGAAAATTATTAAAGTTCCACAGTCACCCTGCAAATTGTGTTGCATTATAAAGACCTTTCAATACTATAAACCATGGGTGAGTAGTTCCCGGAATTTCTCAAACACTAAATAAAAACATTAAAAAATACTTGAAGGGACAGGAATCCTTTATGATAACTATATTATAAAACCCTAAAACACAAACACATTCAGTTAAAAGGTAGGTGTGTTTTTATGCTTACAAAAGAAGTGAGAGGAAAAGAGTTTAAGTTTCTTTACAGTTTTCTCCATAATAGACTGTATAAAATATGGTCATTTCTACTGAATACACTGGCTTTTGTGAAAACATGGCATTGGACCTCATAATGTGATTTAACTGTTTTACAATTAAACAGTTCTGCTACATGCCTAACACTCTGAAGGGAAATTATTCAGTTGAACCATTGCTCTTGGCTCCATAAAACAACAACAACAACAACAAAACTGTTTAAATGCATGGGACTAAGTTTTATGTTAGGAGACCCTATTTAGTCTTCCAGCTACTCTGAGTCATATAAAAGTAGTCGACTTTCAAATGCCTGGTGTTTAGAATCAGTTTGTGAATTATTCAGGTTGTGTTCCATTTTCCTTTCAGATTATGCCTGTCTCTTAGTTTTTTCCTGTTGTCATTTTTTTGTTTTTTTTTTCTTGATGGCTTCATTAATTGTGCTTTGTTGTCTCCCAGAGAGAATGGAAAGTGAAGTACAGACAAGTAAAACACAAAACGGATTGCATATGTTTTGTATCTCAGATAAAAATCTAGAGGATCTTAAAGTTTCAACTGATTTCAGTTACTCAAGATTTCCCTGTCTGCCTGCCATCTTCCTAATCCCAAATACTGACTCCTTTGCCAAGAATTAAAAGTTGGCTGAAGAGCTGTCTGAATGACATCAGAAAAAATAACATTACCTGAAAAAAAAAAAAAAATGTGCAAGAGCTTCCATTGATTGCAGAAGTATGATGCACTAGGCATTCTCCATTTACTATCTCATTTACTCTTCAAAGTGAGGCACAAGGCATTGATCAGCTAAGGGCAAAACAAGGACAAATGGACAAGCTAGGATTTGGACCAGATGACAAAGCTGGTGCTCTTTTGCTGCCTCCATGACCAATCCTTTTGAAAGTGAACTACAGTAGCAGTAAATGTTAAATCAGGTTTAGCTATTCTGCTAAAGTGCATGCTTTATTTTTTCCCTCTCTCTCTTTCTCTGAAACCTATTTTGCTCTCAAACCATTTTCCACCCGTGGAAGATTTTAAAAAGATAAAAATAAAAGACCTCATAGGTGTAGTTTCCTTCTTCCTTCTATCCAGCCATATTAGTAGTCCAGCCAGAGTCAGTTAGGTTGTCTTGGATGTTATTTCTTTAACCCATTTGGTATCTGGGCCAGATTTGCTGCCAATTGGGCTCTAGGCTGGAGAGCAAACAGCAAGCACTCACTCTTGGTCTTTCTGATTCTCTTCTTGCATTGGTGGAGATGTTTGGCTCAACTTGCCCTCCCATTATATTGGTAGGATCTGATACTCAAGTTTGAATTAATGGGCCAATATTCTCCTTGGCCATTCAGTACAACATGGGGGAAATTTAGCTGAGGTAAAGGGGTGCTCAAGGAGATACTGCCTGGTTTATGACAGTTCTGCATCAGAACTCGGGTCAAAGCTCCGGTTAGTGATAAAGTATTATTTTGTGTCACCAGGGTTTGTCTTATGCTCATATTGCCCCCAAGAATTTCACAGGAAAAAAGATAATCCAGCTGTGTTGTTAATCCAAGTCCTCTAAGAAGCAGATTTTAAGACGAGTCTAAGCTGGCAAGGATTTTGTCATGGCAAATGCCTGTGTGAAGGAAAATGGGATGGGGCAGGGAGCCAGGAAATGCTTGGAGAGCAATGAGACTATGATCCAAGTCTGACCCCAGGGAAGGAGAGAAGTAAAGGACAATGGATGGAAGTGCCAAGACTTCTGTCCAGTCTCAGGAAGGCTCAGCAAAGCTGTCAAGTGATCCTCAAGCAAAGTTAGCTGTCAGAGAAGTCCCTTATTCCTCAGCAATAGGTCTGCCTTTATATCTATGCTATACTCAAAGATTGGCAAGGAGCAGTCACATGAAAGGCAAAGCCTTGGTGCAAATGCAGGGATGGATTTCAAAGAACAGCTACTAGGGCCTTTGGTCAATTACACTCCCTGTAGTTGAAGGTTAAGAACACAGGACTTTGATATCCCTTGGCCACATCAAAATACCTAATAAATGATGACCTAAAAACATCCTCATTTATTGTCTACCTCCTGTAGACCTCTACATCCTCCAGGTTTCTGGGGTCATCCTTCAAGTCTCCATTCCCCTTTTTAAAGGAAGCTAGTACTTTCTTACCCAGGGGTGTGCTGATGCAAAATACCAGAAATCTGTTGGCTTTTTTAAAGGGTATTTTTTTAAAGGATATTTATTTGGGGTAAAAGCTTACAGTTACCAGGCCATAAAGCATAAGTTACTTCCCTTATCAAAGTCTATGGATACTTGTTGGAGCAAGATGGATGCCGATGTCTACCAAGGATTTAGGCTTTCTGAGTTCCTCTCTTCCTGGGGCTTGTTTCTCTCTGGACTCAGCTGCTCTGCTTTCTCCACAAGGCCAGCTCTTCTCTCTTCCTGAGGCCTCTGCCATGTCTAATTGAGCCTTCTCTCTCCTCCTCTGTGTGCTTACTTCCCAAGCTCCAGCATTAAAACTCTAAACTTCCTTCTCTGTGGTGTGTTTTCTCTGATGTCCTACTAACATGGCCCAATCAAAGTCTCAATCATTATTTAATCAAGTAAAAGTGAAACCTCTGAATCCAATATAATCTAATATCCCCTGAGGGACAGACGAGTTTTCAAACATAATCCAATATCTATTTTTGGAATTCTTAAACAATATCAAACTGCTACAATATAATAAACTAAAAAATCTTAAAGTGAGTATTAGAAATTACTAAAAAATTTTTCTGGCCAAGTGCTTGGTTCATGACTATCTTCTTGGGGTTTGTCTACCTCTTAAAGACCTTTTCTTCCTCCTCCTATGCCCCAGCTACCTTTGTCTTTCTTAGATAGGCAATACAGAAGTTCATCACTCATCCCACACTAGCCAAGACCATTTAAAACACATTCTGGAAGTTTTCTTAAGCAAAAGAGATATCTGCCAGGTTCTGACTTTCAGCAAGTGTTTCCTTCCCTGCCCCCAAACCACAACCCAAAATCCTCAACTTTTTAAGGGGTAAAGAGTATTAAAAAATTTTGTTACTAGCCCTGTCTGGATCCAAACCATAGAAATGGTAGATCTTTTTGTTTTCTTCCATGTAAAGAAAGTCACCATTAGCCCCAACAGTGTCTGAGTAAAGCAGTGCAAGTTGAAGTCCTTGATGTAACAAAGTCACACATGTGTGAAAAGCCTGGAAATTTCCTTTTGACATCTTGAGCTATATCACGTGTTCCAAGTAGCATTGCTTTGTTCCCAGTGTCTGGATTTTAACATAAAATAATTTCTACTTGAAGGCCCATCTCTTTCTAGGATGCATATGGGTCTTTTTGGCCTGACATGGAAGAGAAAAGTGACAGACATCAGATTCTGTTACCTTCCCACAAGGGAGGATTGGTGGAATCCTCTGCTTGTCTTGCTGTCTCTTTTCTTACACTGTCTTTCTACCCAAGAGTATACCTAGTGCCCCATGTGAACCAGCTCCTGGTGGGGTTACCCAGCAGCCTGCCAAGCATGCATGAATATGTTTGAAATGCTGCAAAGGATACACCTACACCAGTCTGGGATCACCTACAGAGTGGAATGTGCAAATTGTTCTTTCCCCCATACACATAGTCATATATATTCTTCTAATCCCAGCATGTAAGTGCTTTCCCAGTTATATTGGTCAGATTTGCAACTGCTTCTTTCACTTTTGGTTTATACAGTTGAGGTCAGAATGTTAAGTTTCATGAGTTAAATATAAGAGACACGCTGTTCCTTCTTGCTTTTCTTGTCATAAAAAGCACAGTACTGGAGTGGCAAAACTTAATGAATCAAGTCATTAGACTGGCACCCAGAGTAGCACCTGCTGGCAGCTGGAAGTGACACCCCTGTCAAACCTTCTATCCCATGGTACAGCAATGTTCACACTGGAGCTCTGTGAACTTCCTACCCCTTAAACTGCTGCCAAATGCTCTTTTTCTTTATAGGGTGTTTTAGACCAGAATCTGGATTTCTATGTTTTGATTCCATCTTGGCTATTAGGTATAAATGTCTATAACAATAGTACAGTGATTTGCTTTCGTGTGTGTTTTATATTGAAGTTGTAAAGATTTTTACATGTTTTTATCTGCCCTGCCTCTATTTTAATACCTAAAAATAAACATAGGAATTTGATTCACTCGTTAAAGTATTGAATATAGCAGGAAGAGTAACTGTATGTTTCCAACTTGGAAACCAAAGGCCTACAAATACCAGAATACCAATTCTGGTGATTCTTATGATTTGACAAGCATTGCCTGCTGTAGCAGTTGTCACAAAAGAATTGAATTATTGTCTTGACAAAAGAAAATCCTTTTATAGATGCAAAACACGAATCTCTACTTGGTTAGTCCCCTAATGAAATACCCATGGAAAAATGTGTGACAGGTATTTCTTCAAAATCTTCAATATAAAATGTGGGGATTTCTCTAGAGACACTATCTCTTATAAAGGTAATTAGCCTGCAAGATGGCTAAGGTGATGTGCAGTGCACCACAGTGCAGAAAACTTAGCATACCAACCATTTACTGTTTTGAGAAAATGCTTATGAAAAGCCATTTTAGAACAAAAATTTTATCATCATGCAAATGAGTATGGAATTATATAAACAAAAGTTCCTCAAATCAGGTGTCCTAACTGCAACAAAATCCTTTTCAGGGTTCACATAGAACTTTATATAAGAAGCTTCTTCTGCATAATGAAATCAGTATTCAGTGAGCTAACATCCCTGGAATTTATCAGGAGGAAACCGCTTAAGAACAATTTAGTGCTTTCTCTGTGCCATGGGATAGATTATTTTATGTAAGGCTCTCAGAATCACTTCAACATGTGTGTTAATTCATTCATTAATTTATCCACTCAATAAAAATTCCCTTGATCTCCTGCTATTTGCCAAGCACCATTCTAAGCACTTGGGTTGCTTTAGAGAAGAAACTAAACATCCCTGCATTCAAGAATCTGACATTTTAATGGTGGAAGAGAGGGAATAATAAATAAGCTTAATAAATACATCAATTATGTAATATATTAGAAGGAACAGATTGTTGTAGAATAAAGAAAAATAAAAACAGGAAGAGGAATTTGGAGGGTAGAGTAGGGAGCAGGTGGCCTAATGGTCAGTACAGGTCTCATTGAGAAGGTACCATTTGGTCAAAGACTTAAAAGAGACAAGGAAGTTAGCTATGAAGATATCAGGGAGAAGGTGGTCCAGGTAGAGGGCATCAAATACGATTGGCCTGTTAGAATAACAGCAAGCTGGCCTGTGTGGATGGAGAGGTATAAGCAAGGTGAAGAGCAATAGGGTATGAAGGCAGGGCTCATGGAGGGTCTGGTAGGCCATTGTAAGCACTCTCTGACTCTGTCTCTATGTAAAATGGGCACCATTACAGGATTTGGAAGAAAGAAATGGCATAATCAGATATACATTTCAAAAGAATTCTTCCCTCTGCCTTATTGGGAAGAGACTGCAGGGCACCCGGGAAGGAGGGAGACAAGGTAAGAAGCTATTGCAATAGTTCAGGCAGAAGTGACGGTGTCTCTGACCAGAGTGATAGGATTTGTAACATGCAGCTAGTATGGAGTGCAAGAGTGGCATCAGGGCTGACTATAAGGTTTGAACCTAAACCACTATTATGATGTAGTTGTTTTAATTGGGATGAGAAAGGTTGCATATTGAACAGATTTGGGGGTGAAGATCAAGGACTTCAGATTTGGACATGTTAAAAGTGTGATGTCTATTGGACATTCCAGTGGAGATGTCAAGTGTTATATGCAGTTGGGCATTTAATTCTGGAGTAAGGAAAGAGGGCTGGGTTGGAGATTAATTTTGGTAATCACTGGCATGTAAATGGTATTCAAGGCTTTCAGGCTGGCTGAGTTCCTTAAGGGAAGTGGTATAGACAAGAGAAGATGATCAATGTCTGGGAGACTATAACAATAAGAGGTGGGGAAGAGGAGAGACCATCAAAGGAGGTTGAAGGGGTGATAACAGAGGTAGTAAGATAAACTAAGAGGATAAGTAAGAAAGTACAGTGCTCTGAAAGCCAATTTAATAAAGTGAAGAACAAATTTTATTATTGAAGTGGCTAGAAGAGTTTAACAATTTGATTAAATTTCATAGAAACATAAAGTAGCAGAAATTGGATTTAAATTCAGCTCTTTGGACATCAAATCAATTTGTTTCTTCTAAACCTTGGGGGCATAGATTATAAGCTATAGTTGTTATAAATGTAATAAAAGATACAAACATGTTACAAGAGGAAAGAGCTATCTTGTCTTCAAAAAAAGTTTTAGAACAACTTTAGGCAAGAAAAGTGAGAGCAATCCACTGATTATTGAGAGTGATGCATTGGCGATTGATAAATATGAACAAATTTATATTTTATCATACTTTAAATGGTTCATTGTAATGCTTTAATGATTGCTCTGCTAAAAATGAATTCAAATATACTTTAAGAATATATTTAAGAAGCATAAGAGACCCATTATGGGAGTCTCAGAAGGAGAAGCAAGAAAGAAAGGGGCAAAGGAATATTCAAAGAAATGACAACATAAAACTTCTTAGAACTCAGCAAAAGATATTAAAATGCACATCCAAGAAGCCCAGAGAACACCAAACAGGGTAATGTAAAAAAATATATACCCCATCACATACTGATCCAACTGTTGAATGCGAAGGACAAGAGAGTTCTGAAAGCTGCAAGAGAAAAGCAACATGTTATGTACAAGGGAGTCCCAATTAGATTAAGTCCTGATAGCTCATCAGAAAACACAGAAGCAAAAAGGTAGTGTAACAAAATATTTAAAGTGCTAAAAGGAAACAATTGCCAACCAAACATTTGATATACAGTGAAACTTCATTTTAAAAATGAGGGAGAGGTTAAGACATTCCCAGATAAACAAAAGCTGAGGGAGTTCATCATCACTAGACCTGCCCTACAAGCAATGCTAATGTGTGTTCTTCAGACTGAAAGGAAAGGACAGTAAACAGTGATTTAAAACCACATAAGGAAATAAAGACCTGCAGTAAAGGTAACCATTTGGATAATTATGAATGTCAGTACTAGTTTATTGTATTTTTTTGATAATGTAACTCTACTTCTTCCTCCATACAGGTGTTAAAAAGCAAATACAGAGAAGCAGCTGTGGCTCAGTTGGTTGGGCTCCCGTTTACCATATGGGAGGCCCCTGGTTCGATCTCCAGAGGCCTCCTGGTGAAGGAGCTCCCGCGCAGCGTGGTGAGCTCAGAGCCTGCACAGCACAGTGAGCTGGCGCAACAAAGGAAGACAAGCAGTAAGGGGCAGGGGATAAATAAATTTAAAAAAATAAAAATAAAAAAATCAACTCAAAATGGATCAAAGATCTAAATATTAAAAAAAAAAGTGCTATTAAAAAAAAAGCAAATACACAAAAGTTATATGTGTCCCTAAAATGTATTCCACAAAGTGATACCATCATAATGTTATAAAAAGTCACTTGAAATAAATATTTCCTCATGTATACCTACTGGATATGCAGTTAGCTTCATTCATTTCACTTTAATTATAATTTTTATAGATTGCTTTTTAATATTTAATTTTTTATTTTATCTTTTGAATGTTGTGTAGTAATATATTTGGTTTTGTCTGAAAAAAAAAAGTCTGGTGTTTTCCCTGAACTTCTGGAGGTAATCTATGCCACTGCCAACTGTCTTAGTGTGGGGACTGATCACAACAGAAAGTCCAACAATGTGCCCTAAGTTTGAAGGCCCTGGGTCATGAGGTATCAAGCACATGTGAAATTCCCAGAGCACAGTATGTAGCATGACTTAAATTGAAGTATCAGTCATCCTTGAGTCTGACTTCAACCATGTAGGCAATCAATAAATCAATCAACCAATCAATAATGCCTATGTAAAGAAGCCCCAATCAAAACTTTGACCCTGATGCTCAGGTGAACTTCCTGAGTTGACAGTACTCCATGCGTACTGTCACACATTGATACCAGGAGGATCACACATGCTGAGGACAATGGAAGCTTCATGTTTGGAAGCCTACCAGACTCCAATCTATGTATTTCTTCTACTGGCTGATTTTAATGTATGCTTTCCCTATACATGAAGCCATGAGTATAATAGCTTTTGGTGAGTTCTTTAAGTCCTTCT
This sequence comes from Cabassous unicinctus, assembly GCA_029593785.1. Lineage (NCBI taxonomy): Eukaryota > Metazoa > Chordata > Mammalia > Cingulata > Chlamyphoridae > Cabassous > Cabassous unicinctus. The sequence continues at coordinate 23,891 of JAQZBX010006563.1, read as the reverse complement.
GGAGAATTAGCAAACTTGAGGGAAGTCTGAGGAGACCCCTGTTTGTATCAGAAGTCTTGGGAAGACCTACCAGTCTGGAGCACTGTACCCTCAAACCCTGGAGTCTGGTTAACTTCAGGAAAATAGATAAAACATATATCTGTTACAAGGTTAAAAGCACATACAAAAGTCATAGTCAGGAAAAACTAAATTCCATTTCTGTTCCCTTCCTTCTATTGACAACAAATATGAATTTTAGCTTATTCTTCCAATGTGTCTTTATGCAAATATAATCCAATATGTAATATTTCTATTACTTTCTCAAACAAAAAAGTAGTGTAAAATATATAAAGTTCTATACCTTGCTTTCTTCTTGTAACAATACATCCAGGAGATAATGCCGTTTTGGTAGATATTGACTTTCCCCCCTTTTTATGTATATGTCCTGCTACTTCATTCTGAGGAAATACCATCATTTATTCATCAGTTCCCTACTGATGGACATTTTGGTTGTTTCTAAATATTTTGCTATTCAATGATCCTGTAACAAATAACTTTTTGCATAAGTCACTTCATAATTTTTCCAGTAAAATCTTGGAATGGATTCCTAGAAGTGAAAGTGTTAAATCAAATAACTAATACATACATAATCTTGCTAGAAATTGCCAAATTCCGTCTGCTAAGAGTTATACTATTTTGCATTCCCACCAGCAATATATGAGGGTGCCAGCTTTTCACTTAATCTAGGCTCACCTACCTATATAGTGAAGAGATTCTTCAAAGATCCTGGAATATGAATATCGTCTGTTTTGGGAATCATGTCCCAAACAAAATGTATGTTTAGGTCCCCAACCCCTGATACTGTGGATGTGGACCCACTGTAAATAGGTTTTCTTGAAAATGTTACTTCAGTTAAGGTACAGTCTAAGTGAATCAGGTTGGGCTTTAATATAAATTATTGGAGTATTTTATTAGCAAAATGAAATTCAGACAGCGGAAAGAGAAGCCATAGGGAGCAGCCAGAACCTGGAAGTCACCAGAACCTGGAAGAGAAAGGAGAAGCTGCCACCATGTACATTGCCAAGTAATGGAAAAGTAAAGGAACTCCAGAGATTACTGGCCAGCCAGAAGATACCAACTTCGGGAGGAAACAAGCCTTCTAACCTCTGACACCGAAAGCCAATAAGTTCCTGTTCTTAAGTAAACCCATTGTATAGTAATTTTTTTTAGCAGCTGGGAAAATAAAACCATATTCTTCCCTGTTTTCACAATATTTCTCTACTATTAAATCCTTTGGTCATTTTGATAAAAGTTTGCAAGAGAGAGTAAGATACTCTTGTGGAATCAGAATGCCATCTTGTCCCAGATGCTTGTCCTTCCCTCTGACAGCACAGAGTGAAGTAAAATGGAGGACACAGTGTTTATTTACCCAGGAGGAGCTTGTGTACCAATGCAAATTCTACACAGTGTCAAGTTGTTGTGTTTCTTGATGATTTACCTGTAAAGTCATTTGGCATGCTTTGTTTGCACTGTGAGTATTCTTTTGGTGCAATATCAATTAAGTAATAAAAGCATTGGGAATGAAGTTTGATGTCAGTGCGAAAAATCAAGAGTCTGATTCTTTTTCAACTGACCTGGAATGAGCTTTCCACCTCATTGAGAGCTACTAATGTGAAGGAAAACAGCAAGAAACATAGCCTGCTACTGACTTCCTCAAAGAGTAGACATGAGATGGAATAAAAAATGGAAACAATAGGCATCACCTTTGATCCCTTTTCACTTATTATCATGTCTTTTACACTGCTTTATATTTGCTCTGCCTTAATAATATTTTCTATTCTCTTTTAAGATTTTTTTCTCATCTCATCTATGTATTTTAAAGCAATCAATCTGATTATTAATGCAAACTGGAAAAGGCTTTTACTTATGTTTTATTTTTCAGGTGAATAAATAACACATGTGATTAGAAAATGGTGAGCATTTTGAAAATCCCAATATCAATAAAAGCAAATGTAAAAAATATTTCTAAAATATTTTTCTTTTTTCTCAATTCAACTGTAGAAATTTTGAGTTGCAAAGGACTTTAGAGGGCAACTATTCCAGGAACCTTTTTTTAGAGATGAGCAAGTCATTTGTCATGGAAGGTTCTGGAAGAATAATCAGCCTGACTCACATTGAAGTAGTTCATTGCAGAACTGGGCTGAAACACAGATCTCCCAATTCCTTAACTCAGTGCTTTATAACTAAATTTTGAGACATTCATTAATTTTTGTTGTTGTTGTAAAGACAAAGAAACCAAAGTGTAGAGTATTATTTTTCTTTGGTGTGGTGTGGGAACAGGGGTGACCCCAAGCACTGGCTTTTACTGTGATTCAGAGGATTCTGGCCATGCCTCCCCAAGCATCTTTTGAATAAAGAAATGAGAAACTTCCTTGCAGAGAATCTCATTCTTATAAAAAATGATTTAGGCTTGGCCCTATCATAAAATCTGAGTCTTAACATGAGGAGCCATTCTGAATTTAGCAACGTTTTGACATGCAGATTAGTCTGTTGGCTCCACCTTATGGTTTTATGCTTGATTCTCTGCATAAAAAGAAACACGACTCCATTGAAACTTTATATGACATTGGGGAAAACACAATTCTCTGGCACCTTTTTACCAGAGTGTTACTCTGAAAAGTGAAAAAAAAAAATTCCTTCACCATCTCCACATCGTGAAGCTCTGGCAGTTTGAATCAGCAATCCAGGTACTGGTGATACCCACAGGCAGCAGGGCTTGGCAGCCATGTTGTTATAGGTAGGAGAAAGCAGTGCCTGCAGGTTAGGCCTCTATGAAGTCAAAAGAGCAGTGATGCTAAATGTGAGTGGTTTTAATTCAACAGAAAGGAGTGGAAGAAGGTAGCTTGTGCATTGCAAAGGTTGATTAGATTTGTGAAATCTCCTGGGATCTCACAAATACTTTGGGGTAGGGAACGGAATTATTGAAGACTGAAGCCCAGCAGTATCCAGTGGGCAAGATTTTCATGGAAATAAGTTAATTTCATATTTACATGCACCCTTGTCCATTTTTATTTTGTAGTAGCCAAATATCATGAATGGAATACATCAAAGGTCTTTTTTCTATTATTACATAATTATTCCAGAAATCTGAAGGCTGTTATTTTTATTTAATTAGCATAACCAGAGTTTTTAGTCAAAATTAATGAAATAGAGAAAATAAAAATATTTTTAGTATTTTAAGCTTATTTGTTCTTTAAAATTGCCGTATTTACCAAAGCAGAATACCTCCTCATGTTATATGGTTGAGTTTATAAAGATATTTTTTTAAAATCAATCTCAAAACCATTTAAACTCAAACCACTTCTACTTTCTGTTATGTATATGTATACACTGATTGCTATAAAAATAACATTTAAAAAGTTTTTAATAAGGAAAGTGAAAAGGAATAAAATAGTGAACATGGGTAAAAAATGCATCTGGAGATTTAAAAAAATAAATGAAAGTGACATAAGGGCAAATTGCTTGCTCAGCGAGTAAGCACTCTATATTAGTCATCTGTTGCTGTGTAACAAGTCACCCCAAATCTTAGCAGTTTAAAAGAACAAAGACTTATAATCTCACAATTACTGTGGGTCAGGAATCTGATGTGGCTTGGCTGGGTTCCTCTAGCTTAGAGTCTCAAAAGTCTACAATCAATATGTCATTTGGGGCTTCAGTCATTTCAAGATTTGACTATGGGTAGATCTGCCTCCAGGCTCACTCATTTGGTGTTCATATGCCTCAAACCCTCTCCACAGGCCTCTCTGTAGAACTGTCTGACTACATGGCAGCTGGTTTCCCCCAGGGATAGTGATGCAGGAGAGAGAAATCCAGGCGTGCAAAAGAGAACAACCAAGACTAAAACCACAGACTTTTTTAACCTAATCTTGGAAGTGACACCATCACCTCTGTCACATTCTAGTCATTAGAATTAAATCCCTAGGGCCAGCTTACTCTCAAGGGGAGGGAATTACATGAGTGAGGACATGAATATCAGGAGGTGACAGCCCTCAGAAGACATCGTAGAGGATGCTTATCACACACAATAAGGGTTAGGAATTATGTTTAACACTTATTGGGCAGTTTGGAATTTGGGACCCTGTGATGGTTAAATTCACACATCAACTTGGCAAGCTTATGGTGTCCAGTTGTTTGATCCAGCAAGCACTCATCTGATTGTTACCATGAGTATTTTGTGAATTTAAATTATTAGTCAGTTGATTGCTGCTCTGGCTGATTGCCTCTTCAATCAAAAAAGAATGCCTTCAGTAATGAGAGAAGTCTCAGCCAATCATCTGAAGGACTTAAAAGGGGAACTGATGATGTCAGCAGTCAGAGAAGAAGAATTTCTCTCTCTACTTCAGCCAGTCAGTGTCTCCTGGCGCATGCAACATCATCTTCCTAGAGTTCCCTATTTGTGGCCTGCACTAAGGAATTCAGACTTGCCAATCCCCATGGCTGTGGGAGCCAATTCCTAGGGTAAATCTCTTATTAGTTCCGTATATATATGTATATGTATCTCCCCTCACATTATCACTCTCTTTCATTGCTGAGATCACCTAGAATTATCAGAACTCTTCTATTTCTCACTCCATTATCTCTCTTTTAGACAATGACAATGCCTCCTAAATGGTGTTAAAGCAGCTCAACCAGCAAACACTTCAGTTCATCATTCACACTGTACCCAGAGTAATTTTTCTGAAGCACAAACCAGATCATGAACTACCCTCCAACCCTGCTCCTACCCTTTGGCTTAAAATCCTTCTGCAGGAATTACTCTAAGGAGAAGGACCAGATTTTTCAACATGGCTTCCATTGTTCTTGTGTGGCCTTGCCGTAGTACACCTCCTCAACCTCAGGTGGCAGCACTCTCCCCTCAGGCTCTATTCCATCTGGGCCACACCAGCCTTCATTCCGTCTTTGAATGGTCTTTCTTCTCTCCTTACTGGAAGCCTGCGAACCTCTGCCTGGGATGCTTTCTCTTTTCTTTCGCCAACTCCCCACCTCCAACCCCTTCACCTAGATACGTTTTATATCTGTAAATGGAAAATGTTCCAGGAGAGCAGCACTTGCCTGGGAGATAACAAAACTGAATTTCACCACACCTAGCCTTAACCAGCTGAAGCTGATAAAAGACCATAAACTTGGAATGACCTCAGTACGTTAAACCCTTACTGACCCTAACTGAAGACTCACTACTGTCCAATAAACCATGTGACTTGTTTTACCCAACGATGTATGGACCTTGGAGTCATTGCTCTCATCCAGAGAGCTAGTTTTGAAACCTTAGCTAGCACTTCTCATTGAATACACCTGTGTAGCACTTCCAAGCCTCTAACTTTTCCTCATTGGTGAATAATGACTCGGTAAATTTGTTCACTGGTATGTTTTTCCTTGGTTGGCAAATTACACTGATTCATCTTTGATCTTTTTTTTTTTTAAAGTTCTGGTGGTCTTTGTTGTATTCTCTAGCCCTTTAATTTAGAGTCCTCTAATTACATAACTTTATGAATAATATCTTTCTCTGCCACTAGACTTCAAGTTCCCAAGAAGTAGTGTGCTTACAATGTTATCCCCAACCCTTAGCAAAGTGCCAGCACATGAATAGTTTTCCAACATGTATTTGTTGAATGAATAGCCAATTTTCATTTTTTTAAATCTTATATTCTAAATCAAGAGCACACATATTGCGAAGTTGTTTTTGTCCTCCTTTTGAGTGGTTTAGGGCAACAGCTAAAATTTTTGATGTAATGTGTTCCTTTGTGTTTACCAGTTGCAAAGGGCATTTCATAATTTAGAGGAAGGTGCTCCCCTCTCCTCTTTCTTTTGACATTACCAGTAACATGTTTGGCCAGCTGTGCAACTCTGTTGCTGATCATGTGTACAGAAATTTCCTTCTGAAAAGCACAGGTGATCACGTTACACCCTGAAGCCTGAGATCTGATTACTTTTATTATGGCAACTTGAAAAATTACAAATATCTTTGGTAGACATTACATTACTCTGCTTGGCTTTCTAAAGGAACTTTGATATTTGACTCAACAGTCTCTCGTGCCTGTAAGTTCCACAATTTGAACATGCATTTTCATAAGGGTTCATGTTCTTTGATCGATTCTATGTGTTTTTGCTCTGAAAAACACATAGACTCTATGTGTAATGAAAGCAGAGCCTAAACTCGAGAATTCTAATGAAAATTCATGGAAATCCAAGTCTTGGAATTAAGTGTGTGTGACTATTGGCATGCCCAAATTGTCTTCTCCACTCCATCTACCACCACCTTCTTTTTTGCTGTGTTCAGGCAATTTAATTCTGCATCTAATTTTAATCTGTAAACCATATCCCCTCCTGCAGTTGTAAAGCATGTGTTAGCACTTAAACAGCAGGAGGGGGTTGCCTAAGGTAAGAGGATTGATAGCATAGACCAGGCATCTTAAAAATGGCTTTGTGTGATTTGGCGCCACTGGCTAAAGCTTTATGTTCATGGATCCAAGCTGTCTGTCTAGGGCTTAGAGAGACTCAGGCAGTGAAAACAGTGGAATCTTTTATTCGTATTACTTGGTTTTGATTTTTCAGGATAATTTGCATGGGGTGGGGAGGTGGTTTAAGGAACTCTGAAAGTATTCACAATCTGCTTTCTTAGAGGGAACAGGAAGAATGAATGCATTTGTCTACAGAGAGTGGGGAGTGACTTGGAAAATGTGATTAAAACCCACTGAAAGTCTATTGGATAGTGATGGTATCGTGTAAAATAAAAGCATGATTTTTTTAAATACATAATTTGGTTGCTGAATAAATACTAGCCCTTTTTACTTGGCTATAACTTTAGCTTTGGAAATCTAAGAAAAATCAGTTTATATTTACATTATATGTATAATGTTATACATGTTATTCTTAAATTATGGGTAAGGGGTTAGGTTTTAAAGTTAGCAACTAGGAAGAAAATCATGTAAAACTGAAATAACCTGTGAAAATCCTTATTCAACCAGCAATGGTGAAGTTCTGAGGGTAAATACTTCATTTTGTTTATTTTAACATGAATATTTTTCATATTTTAACATCTCTTGAAGTTGAGATATCTTACAATTGAGGGCATTTTAAAACAACACTAATCAGGGTTTCCTTCCTTCCTTCTCTGTTTTTCTTTCTTTCTTCCTTTCTTTCTTAATAGTCCATAAAATGATGGTTTGTCTTGCCTTTAATGGTGTCTTAGACTTGAAGAAAAACAGTAGCTATATTCACATAAGGCAAATATGTAAATAAGCGCTAGGACTCCACACTGCAGGCTAAAACTGGATGCCACTGCTGTGTATGTAGTTTTCTGGAACACCCAAGACTCAACTTTGACTCAGCATCTTTCTTAAAGCATTGGAGTCAGTAGGCGTGTTCATGGCTCATTCATCCAGCTGATATTTATTGAGCTCCTATCATATTCTTGACATTGTTCTTGGAGCCAGATACCAAGCAGCAAACAAAACAGGTGAAGTCTCTGACTTATGGAGCTTATTTTCTCTGATAAACAAGAAATACCAAGGTTCAAATCACATACATTCTACTGTCATCCTTCCAAATTTAAAAGTCTTGGGATATATGCTTTTTTCTTAGACCATGTCTTTGTATTTAATATAAAAGATTAATATAAATGTAAAAGATAATGCAGGCTGAGCCATTTTTTGAAAGGATTATATTAACTTTTATATTCTTAGAAATAGCTATTCAATAGCAGATAAATCCTTAAAACTTGAATTTAAACTAGGTGCTATAGTTTTAGAGCCAGGCTAACCTCCTTTTACCAGTGCTATGATATTAGACATAATACTTTTTGTCTTGTCCATTTCTTTAAATTAGCAACAGTATTTATTTCCTCAAATATTTCTTGTGAGTTAAAGGAGACTGTGTACCTGATAACTGTGTGCATTCAATAAAGTAAATATACTTTGATCTTCAATTCTATTTGCAACTCTCCAAAAATTAAGCATAATTTGCATTGTGATTTCTTTGAACCAAGGCCTAGAATATTTTAGGCAGTAAAGAATTTGACTACAATTTTTAAAAAAGCAAAAAAAGTGAAAGGGAGAAAACTTCAAATTTAAGTGAAAAAAAAAAAAAGAAAGAATAGATAAAATGTAGTCAGAAATCAAAGGAAGTCTTTAAACACATTTCATAATGACTGGTCTTGAGAGAAAACCTCAGGCTAATAAAGTAAAAATTGTATTATCTTTTTTTCCAAACTATCTGGAGAAGGAAGATTATTTGTAAAATATGCCCATTTATAACATAATAATTTCTTTGAATATTCAAAATGCATTTAAAATTTTCATATACTTTCCTTATATTTTGATGCTACCAATTGGTCAATGACTCCTAATAGCAAATCTTACCATGTGAGCCCTGCCCTAATTCTTCTTATATTCCATTCAAAAATTGAGCAAATTACAGAAATAATAATTCAGTTGTTATATCATTAAATTTAAGTAATAATAGCATATGTACATTGTGTTAAACTAAAGACAACATTGAAGGACAAATGACCAGGTAATTAAATTTTGTCATGTTTTCTTCTGTTAAGAATTCAAATATAATTCATATATTATTAAAAGGAATTTTCATGAATGAACTTTGTAATAATATATCATTTAATATAAAACACTCCTACACTTCTTTGAAGGAAATATAAATAGCAATATTCAATAATTGACACAAATTTTCAAGCAAGCTCATTCTTACATTATATTTACCTTAATTTACCTTCAAGTGTGGTGAACATCTCATTAGCTGTGTGTGTGTGTGTGCGCTCGCACTCGTGTTTAAATCAAAGTAAATCTTGTACTATGATATAATGTGCTTCTTTTCTATCATTTAATATTTTAATAAAAACTGTTATTAATGTTCTGCAGTCTGCTCCTTATAATGGAGTTTTAGCAGTCTAGAGGTCTTTTATTCTGATAAACAAAGGAATTTGGAATTTAATAATAAAAGTATATTAAAAATAAAATAAAAATATTTCAGCACTTACCATCTAAAAGGATATAAGTAACAAATGTTTATCTTAGAAATACAGAAAATATGATCCATATGAAAACAAAAATAACCAAATTCCCAGGATAGTTACTTAAATAAAAAAATAATTTTTTAGATAATGAGATCCTATCATATGTAGATATAGAGTTTGATATTATTACTACTTTTAAATATTTATTAAATGCCAAGAACTTTCTAAGGTAAATACATGAATTATTTCATTTATTCTTCAAAACAACACTATCTGGTGGGGAATATTATGTCATTTATACAGTTGAGAACATTGAGGCTTAGGAAGGGTAATTTAACATCCACATGGTTGCTAAGTTAGCTAAGATTTAACCTGCAGTCTGATCTGGAAACTTTATGAAAATCATAAGCAGACTTTCCTTTCATTAGAATATCCTTGAATTATGTGTGGGTATTTTAAAAATGATACTGCTTTCTTTGAACACCTTCATACATACTTATATACATAAACAGATTCTTAGAAGTATTTCTATTAAAAGTTTAACAACATTTTTAAGTTCTTGATGAATAGTGACAAATTTTCTATCAAGTTTGCATCATTTCATTCTCTTACAAGCATTGTATGGCTGTAAAGGCACAGACCAGATACAAGCCTCAGCTAACTAACAAAAGAGAGTTTATTTTAAGGCTTTAATAGTCTTATAGGCATAAAAATAACATGTCCAAAACCAGAACAAAGACTTCAGGGAAAATGGGCTCTGGCTCTGGAACTTTGAGGAATAAAGCTGCTCCATTCATATTTCAGGGAACTTCATATCTCATACCTGCTTCTAACTGCTGCTCTTTCCTCATCAGCTATTAGTTCTTACTTACAGATATATAAACAATGCAAAATGCTTATCTATCCCAAATCTTCGTGACATTATATATTTTGTGCCCTGGCCCCACTACTTCCTGACTTATTCAGTGACTCTTAGCTCAAATTCCTGAGAAAGAGATTATGATTGGCTCAGCCAAGCCAATGGGCTGGTTATCCTTGGGCCAGATATGTGACCCTGGTCTACTCAGCCATGGCTGGGGAGATGTGAGGTCACATGTTCAAACAAGGCAGCAAGATCAAGCTTAGAAGTGAGTCTCAGTAGAAACCAAAGATAATCATATCTAATATAGTATAAGATCATTCATATCGGCATCACTAAATTTTGTCATTTTCTTCATCCTTGCGACTTTTACGAAAGGTAAACTATATCACATTATTTTAAATTTGAAATAGTTTTTGATGAATGGAAGAATTTAACTTCATATATGTATTACTCATTTCCCTTCTGAGTTTTCTCTTCAGGTCTATTTTCCATTTATTTCCATTAACTTTTCCATCATTGTTTTTTCTATATTAAGAATATTTTAAATACGTGTAGATTAAATATATGGATCCTTTTCTTATTTATTGCTAATATTATTTTCCATTTTGCCATTTGCCTTTTCATTTATACTTACTTTTGACAAGCTACAGTTTAAATTTAATGTAATCAAGTCTTCCCATTTTCCCCTTCTTTCTTTCTTTCCTTCTTTCTTTCCTTCTCCCCCTCCCTCCATCCCTCTTCCTTCCTTCCTTCCTTCCTTCCTCCCTTCCTCTTTTTTTCCTTTTTCCTCTCTTTCATTTTTGCTTTTATTGTGTTGATATTGAAAAAGCTCTTCACAATTAAAATATTAATAATTCTTCAGCTATATTTATTTTATAAAATTAAATATATATATATTTAACTCATTAAATGTATCTGAAATAAATCTTGAAGGATTGTTGGGGGTTCCAAATAAAATTCCATTTTTCCACATAGCCAATATTAGCATTTTTTTCTCACTAGAACAATCCATGTATTAAATCTATTAGAACTTTTTTCAGGGTCCATAAAATGATTTTATAGCATGATTCGAATTTTCTTTTAATTATTGCTTAAATTATATGGAGAATATATTGAACAGATGGTTGATGGTAGGCAGGAAGTTAGTTAAGAAATTATTGGAATAGTCTAAGTATAAAGTAATACATTTCTGAACAAAGATAGTAGAAATAAATAGAAAGGGGGTATCTTTGCAGGATAACAAGAAGTGAGCATTTTTAGAACTTAGTGATTGTATGTATAGAGAAGGGCTGGAAGCAAGCAGGAGAAGCATGAAATAACTACAGGGTTTCTGGCTTTGGTTGCTAAGCACATTTGGGGAAAGATGATGAGTTAGTTGTGATTATAGATGGGCTTGGATCTATGGGAAGGACAGAAGACAGATACATAGATCTGGGATATCTAGACAAGAGATAAAGATTTGAGAGTCAGGAACATCTAAGCAAATGTAAACATGTTGCACGTGCCTGAGATTCCTACATAGACTGTGAAGCATGAGTTGAGAAGAAACAAGATCACCAAGAATGTATCTCTCAAGCAAACTGGCATTGGGAGATTAAGTGGATTAAAAAGAACTTCTTAAAAAATGGACATCACTATTATAATAAAAGCAGAAGGAAATCCAAATGAGAAGAGGTTCACAAAATTCAAAGGGGAATACAGTTTAAAAGAAGAAAAAGTGATCAACAGTGTCAGACTTGAAAGGAATTTCAAGAAGGATAACTGGCTGAGAAGTGTCATTTGTATTTGTCAAAAGTGGAGCTTACTGATTATTTGATGAAGAGCAGTTTCTGTACAAGACTATTATACATGAATAAGAGAGAAGAATAGTAGAAGTCAAACTGAGGAGAAAATGGGAAGTCAACATATAGAGAGAGTGCTTGCTGGCTGCCACATACTACTTACAAAAATCTTACTGTTAAAAGGGAGGAAATAAAACTGGGTGATGATCTAGGGGATGAACTGAAATCAGGGATGTATTTTCTTAATTTTCTTTTATTTCTGTTTGAAAGATAGAAAACAGCACCCTGTCACATGTAAAATGGAAAGAACCAAAATAGGTGAGAGCAGACAGATATCACAGAAGAAGGCGTGTCCAGAGGAAGGCTGGCGCTTCGAAGTTAGATACCTAAGGACGTAGAAGCTGATACTCTTGTAGATGCAAGGAAGTGGCAGGGGTGGGAGTGGGGGCAGGTAGTCATCGAATGGACTAACACTTCTTCTCAATGAAAAATGGAGGTCAGTTCATCAGTGGTGGAGAGGAACATTTGAGGAAAGAGACAAAATTGGGAGTGGGGAGTGGGCTGAAAGAATTGCTAGGTCATATTTGAGGAGGCCCAGGAATTTGTAGCCTATGAATATGTACTAACACCCATAAGATTGTGTGATTTTTTTTTTCCAGCAATACTGAAGCTGAAAGGAGAGTTGCCTTGGAGATAAGAAGATGAAAGACTAGAATTAAAAATGATAGTCAGAGAGTGGGATATCACAGGTTAGATTTTGAATGTGGTGGAATATTTTAGAGTCATAACAAGATCTTGAGAAGGAGCAGACCCTAGAAATGGGTTCCTGCAATGGGAGATGAAATGGGAAGTAAATGAAATGGGAGGTGAAGGTAAATGAAAATTGAAAATGCCAAGGAACTGAAAGGATAATGTATCTGACAGATTTTTAAAAAATGAATATTGAAGTCTTCCAGAATACTCCAACCATGATTGACATACCATAAGCATTTTTATAATAGTTATTAAAATATTAACATAAAATTATTACTATTACAAATGATAAACTTAAATCTGCTATGACTGAATTAAATGACAACTGTTTTATATAGAATAAAGAGTCAAACTAGCTTAGCATAAAAACATAATATACATAACTTTCATAGGAAAAGTCAGATGAGTCACATGGGTCAATTAACAGGCCTTGCTTATAAGTTTAAAAATGCAGGTGAGGTTCTTGGATGGCTAAAGACAAAGAAACAGTAAAATTTCATCTTAGGTTAGATTCAATTGTGGACATTAATCTACTTTATGACAGTCATAAGTGCTCTGATAATTACATAGTTATTTATGCACATTTTCTTCCCTCCTTAACAAATTCCATAGCATGAATTATTATCTGAGTGAGTCCCCACCCACAGAAATAGAAAGATAAACTTATCTGGTGTTTCTGTTCCCACGTGACCAGGAAATCTAATAACATATCTAGAGAATGGATATTTCTAAGTGCTGTTGTAGTTGTTTTAGGGAGATGGGTGCTGTCTTGCTTCATGTCTGCTTTTTCACCCACATTGTAACAGTAGGAAGGTGTGCTTCCCTAGATGGTTATTTTGTAGATTTCATGACAAAATAATTTACCTTTTTAAAAAGTGCCCTATTTATGACACACGGTTGTCTAGAGAAGGATTATTCTTGTTAAAACTAGTGCCATTTTCCTTGAAATATGATCATATAAAAATTGAACAGATAAACCTGAAGACCCTGACAGACTGGAAAAAGTCAAAATTAAGAACAATATTATTACTCTCAATACATCATTCAAAGATGGAATATCCCTTGATTGTGACTGCAAAAAGTGGGGCCACAGTTGCATTCATTGTTCAGTGAGCTTGTCCACACAGTTCAACCCACCGACAGCAATGAATGTTGATTGTGACCTTTTTAAAAATAAATCTCTGCACAGGGGAGACAAAGTCCTGGTGTGTCCTGCTTTGGTTTCCTCTCTTCAGCAAATTCTGAAAGCCATGGAGTAGATGACGGTTAGCCATAGGGTACAATCAACGGTCGATGGTTTTGATTTTAATTCCAAACTCACCGACAGCGTTGAATGTTCACTGAAGCAACCTCTAAAATCTGCTGACTTTATGTTATCTGTAAGTATCTGAAGGGGGTGGGTGAAAAAACAACACAGTGGTTTCAATCATGCATTTTATGCAATTTAAGCCATTTCAAAAGAATAAGAAAGAAGCAGCAGCGTGATTCTTCCAACCAAGAGTTTGGCAAGCCTCCACATCACATTGTACGAGAGAAAAGGATCTGTTTCACTGAGTTTAAAAAAAAAATGCCTATCTTGGCTTAGTTCCCATAATGGAATTCTCTCATTGTTAATGACAGGGAGAATTTGTTATTCAAAGTAGTTTGAGGTATGGAATCAAAACAATATCTTATGATTTAAATATTGCTACACTGATGATAGGTAAACATGATGTATTCAGATTATGCAAATTTAACAGAATTCTCTTAGATTTCTTCAAATTAAATTAATACATAATGTGCCTTTTTTCTAGATTAGAAAGATAAATTTCTTACAGCATCTAAAAATAATTTCTTCTATAGAAAATACTGAACAAATTATAAATGAAGACTCTAGTCTAACACATTTTACTTAACTTCTAGCACTAAGGTTTCATTAATGCTGTGAAAGGTAAATATAATCTGTGTATGCTACAAGACAATAATTTTCAAACTTTCTAAGTATGAAACTCATACACGTTTTGTTTGTTTGTTTGGTTGGTTCTTTTCACATCCCCTTTCTCCAAGAGTGCTTTATGATATATGTTTAATTTAAATTATTGTGATCTATTTTTAGAAATATTTTCAATAATTTTCTATCATCAATTTAAAAAAACAAATCAATTTTGAATATATCAAAGCCATGATTGCAAGTCACTATTGCATACACTTAACTGGCATCCAGTATGGTTATGATTATCCATGGGTTAGACAACACACAACAATTTAGAATATTACTTTGAAGGTGACAATGGTCTATTTCAAGTCAAGAAAATTATTCTTGAAATATTAGCAAAATAAATATTCTAAACTGTTACATATTCTGATATCTCACATACTTAGAATATTTTTAAACCACCAATTGCTTAATGCTTTTAGGCAATTTTTTTGCATGGGAACTTTCTATAATTAAATGATTTGGGGAGAGGAAGTGGTTGGTGATCTACAGGAGATGCATATTGAGGAGAAAAATAATCATAGAGTATAAAACTGATTTATCTGAATTTTGCAGTGTTTCATTCTTTTGAAATAAGCAAACTTTCCTACAGAATAAAACTCTTTAGAGGACTGCTTTATCAGTAGGCTTTTCTGTGTTGCTCCTGGAAAGAATATTATCATGGGACTAGGAATTCTTTTGTTTGCATTGTCAATTACAGCTGAGGGCCTATCGCTCCTGTTCTGCTGCCTACCTATTGTGGTATTAGTGTCAGGTCAATGTACAACCGTTTTCAATCATGCCTATTCATCTCTTCTTACATCTGCTAACATTTGTATAATAGGGATACTGTGATAAAAGACTCTGAACTGCATTTCACATTAACACAAAATATGCATTTGGACTACTAATAAACAAAGCTTTAGGGCACTTACAATTGCAATGCATAGCCACATTATGATTTGTTTTCCAAAATATTTTCCTAGAAGCCCCTTGCAGAATATACTTAACTTACACTTAAAATTCTTAAATATAAAAGTAATATAACAATAAGACATTGCATTAAATGTCTTGCCATGTATATATAAAACAACAATGGGAAACAACTAGTTCCTTCTTCTCTCCTTGGACTAAACTGGATGCATGGCTCACGAGGTCATACTTTATTGAAGAGAAAACCTTAGGTTCAAAGTTTAAATTCTCCACAACTGTGAATAGGGCTTCTGGGTTCTTGCTTGCAGTTAGTCTAGTGTCAGAGAGGAAGATAAACTTCAGAGCTTGTGACAAAAAAATTCTTAATGTTCCATAAGAGAAATTGATTTGCTCGCTGGTTCAACTCAATTTTCTGTATATTCATGTGTGCTTTCAATTACTGTCACACAGCTTTTAATCCCATGTCCTTCACACCTTTATTTTTATTTTTTGTGTGTGGTTTTTAAATTGACTTTATCTTTAGATCGGTTTTAAGTTTATAGAAAACTCTTACAGAAAGTACATTTCCCAATTTCCCCCCTCCCCCTTCCACACACATTCTCCTCTATTATTAACATTTTGCATTAGTGTGATACATGTGTTACAATTGCTTAACCAATATTGATACATTATTATTAACTAAAATCCATAGTTCCCATTAGGGTTAACTCTTTGCATTGTCCAGTTCTACGGGTTTTAAAACACACAATGTCATGAATTCACCATTACAGTATCATGCAGAATAGTCTCACTGCCCCAAATTCCCCTGTGCTCCACCTATTCACTTATCCCCGTTTGCCCCTCTCCCCTCTCCCAACTCCTGGGAACCACTCATCTTTTTACTGTCTCTATGCTTTTGCCTTTTCCAGTCATATGGTTGATGTCTTACAATGAGTAGCCTTTTTGAACTGGCTTCTTTCACTCAGTAATATGCATGTAACTTTCTTCCATGTGTTTTTGTGGCTTACAGCTCATTTGTTTTCTTTTCTTTTTTCCCCTAATATGCCCTATTTCCCTCTTCCTCATACTGTGGTAACCTCTAATTTACTTTCTATCTCTGTGAATTTGCTATTTCTAGTTATGCCATATAAGTGATCTCAAACAATATTTGTTCTTATTAGTTTGGTTTATTTCACTGAGCATAATGTTTTCCAGGTTCTTCCATGTTGCACCATGTCTCATAACTTCATTCTTTCTTAAGGCCAAATAATATTTCACTCCACGTATGTACCTCATTTTGTTTATCCATTCACTTGTTGGTGGACGCTTGGGTTGTTTCTACTGTTTGGCTATTGTGATTAATAATACTGCTATAAACATTGGTGTACAAGCATTAGTTTGAGTTCCTGATTTCAATTTCTTTGGGTGTATACCTAGAAGTAGAATTGTTGGGTCTTGTAATTCTATTTTTAACTTTTTGAGGAACCACCATATTGCTTTCAAAACTAGTTGCACCATTTTACATTCCCACGAACAATGTATTAGCATTCTAACTTTTCTGCATGCTCTTGCTCATTTCTTTATATCCCTGAGTAATATTCCATTGTATGGATGTACCATAGTTGTTTATCCATTTTCCTTGATTATAAGACATTTATCTCTAGAATGTTGAGATTCAATGGTCCTGAGGTTTTACATTTTATGTAGAAAGTGTGCAGCACCATTATTTATTACAGAATTCACTGTTCATGATTCTAGAATTCTAAAGTAATGGAAACAACCTGCATTCTTGCATGATTTTCCTTGAATTAAAAAAAAATATGCAAGCAATCAGCCATTTATGGCTAAATACCCTGCTACTAAACCATCACTATTTTTGGAAGGTTGTGTGGGCAGGATAAGACCAACTTGTATCAAGGTCAATATATATTAGCTTTTATTTTTCATTTCTAGGCTTGTAGGAATATTAAGTATCTCAGTTTTGTGTAAGGTTAGTAGGTCATAAATAAACCAAAGCAATTTCTTTGCTATGAGAAAGAGGGTCACAGAATACATGAAATACCACTTTTAAACAAAGCAAACTGTAACATGAATTGACAGAGGAACATTAAGAAGCAGTGCAATGTGCCTCAGTAAAAGGCCATAGGGATTTGGGATGCTGAAGTTGTCTGTTTTAGGAATAGATTATATATCTTGCCTGATGACCTGTATTTAATTTAAGTGACTGCCTCTGCCAGTCTTTCCAGAGGGCAAGTGTGTGAAATAGAGCATCTCAATGTCCATGCCTAGGCCTTGCCTCTGCCTGATGCCTTGACCTAAATTGAAAATGTGGGCATTGATCTGGACAAATGAAAGGGAATGAGACTTTGCTAGCACATTATTTTTTTCTTTGATTCCAGTTACTTGGTTTGAACATTTTTGGGGGTAGCACATATTCATAAATAGTTTTATTGTTTAATCAGTTTTATCTTCCCTTCATCGAAATGAATCGTTTCAAATCATAAATAGTGAAATACATCAAATTAGAAAAAAAAAAAAAAAAAAGTCCGTCGCTGCTGCCTCCTTGTGCCCTTCTCCCCAAAGGATATAACATAACAATACCTCTGAAACCCATCAGCAATGAGATTCCAGCTTACCTGGTATTTTTGGGTAGAGGCCCCAAGATCCCTTTCTCATGGCCATCTGTTTTCCTTGGAGGCTTTCTTCCTTGGTTCAGGATAAGCAATCTCATGAAATGTTTCTGCTCTAGCACTTTCACCCTCCTAGTTATACAGTCCAAGTGTCTATTACAAAAATGCTCATTCTGGATAATTATAATTGTAGTTACTGGGGCTTTGGGCTATTTCAATAGAAAGAGCTAAAGCATCAAAGAGGTCAGCAACTGAATAATGCAATAGAGAGCCAAGTTCAGTATTTGGACATGGCTTTTCACTGAGAAAGAAGAAAAATCAGGGCAAGTCATGTCAAAACTTGGCTCAGATTAGATATCTTTTACTACTAAAATACTGACACATTGGAAGAGACTATGATTTTGTTTTTCAACAGCTTCAAAATTACTGATAACCCTTACTCTTGTTGACAGCAAAGGCTCTGAAAGTTTCTGCTTCTCTTTACCCCAAAATGTGGAAATGATTCTACATTATTCACTTTGTTAAGCATTTTAATGAAATTGGTTTGGCAAAGGGAAGAATTCCCAGTATAACCTTTGAACTGTTTGGCAAAGTTGTTAGCAACTGAAAAAAACTCATTGATTTTTAATATACATAACTGAATTTTCATATAAGAAATTCACATAGTTATATATCTGTCCCAAAATAGACTGCAAATAATTATAAAAAATATTTCCTCAGACAAAGAAGTTCAACTGACACTTACTGAGCCGTCAAAATTTTAAAAGCACCTTTAAACTCTGGAACGATTTGAAAGTTTATGAACCATCCATCTTTCGGTTTGTTTGTTTTTTGTTTTTTTTTGGTAAGTGTTCATAGACAAATATTTGCATGTTGTTTGTTTAAAAATTATACAAAACCTCACATATTTACAGAGTTTAATTTAGTAGAGAAGGTAAAAAACAACTCCAACATGAATATAACTTTTAATAATAGCCTGAATTATTGATATTTTCTGCTTATCTTGCTTTCCTTGTATTAACCATTTATCACAGTTGGATTAAACTTTTTCTTTTTCAGTAGAAAATGAAGATATCCAAAATACCTTTCTCTATATAAAGGTTTCCATTTATGATGAATTGCAGCAATTTAAAAAAAATGTGCTTCTTTGGGCAGCAAGCTATAACAGCTAAACAAAGAGCAATAGAACTGGGTCAATGGACCCAGGATCTGCTACTCACTTGCTTGGTTATATAACCTCTCTGAGCTTCAGATTGCTTATTTTAAAATCTGAAGTATGAAATCATCCTCACATACATAATTTCATTTAATTTCTAAATAATCCTTTATAGTAGATACTCAGTAAGGGATAGATGATAATCATAATTTAAGCACAGAGATATAAATCCACATCTCCAAGCGTTCTAAAGCCTCTTCCCTTCAAAAACAGCTGATTTCCCACTTATAAGATAAATTGTTTAAAAAAAATTAGCTTGCTTTCCTAAATCATCTCAAAACATATATTTTAAAAAAATATATGCCCAGTAAGCTGCAGCACTCTTCTATATTGCTTTCTTACCTGGTAGGTGGTACTGATTGACAGCCAGAAAGAGCTCTTCCAAGACAGGTAGATCAACAGAGGATTGGTGCTGACTTAAAAGTTGTAATTACTTTTAAACTCTCTTAAAGTTAGAACCTTTGATTAGCCTAATGCATTCCTGCCTTTATTTCCAACAATATCGCAGAATGTGAGACTATTGTATTGTTCAAGGGATTCCAAATAATTTCACCATTCAAAATAATTTCTTGTACTTGAACTTACATCATGAATCATTTAAAATCAAACTAGTATGTCATTGGCTCTGTGTAGAATTAAGCTAGTGTTTAAATACTATTATATTGTTTTAAATTTATCTAGTCATCATATTTTTAACATTTTGAAGTTTGTCCATTGGAAAAATATTTCAATGTTTCTTTGTCCTAATTAGACTTCTTCCTAAAACAAAATAATAAGAATAAGAAAGGAAAGAAAGGAAGAAAGGAAGAAAGGAGGAAAGAAAGAAATATATGTTACTATATTTTTCAAAAAACACGAGTTTAATTTGCTGATAAATCATATTGGACTGTCAATATTATTTGTTATGAATAATTGATCATTTAAAGAGTGAATTTATTTAAAAAATTATTTTTTTAGAAAAAGACACAATGATAGTGTGAAGTTTGGTATGAACTGAATATAATGAAAAAATTAAATTTAAATTAGAGCTAGGTTTTTTTTTAATAATGAAGATCCATTATAGCAACAGAAAAAATATTTTGATATCCACAAGCTCTGTTAATGACATGGAGGCCAGTATTTATCTTTAGCAATGAAATACAGTGCCCTTGATCTAAGATTTTGCACTAATGGTTGATTAATCTGTCAGTCTGGAAGGAAGACATGTTGACTGATACTCAAAATAATTTAAAAATTAATCTCAAGTACTAGCACAATTTGTCTATTAGCTATCATGTAAATTAATCTTAGAAAATTAAGAGTAATATTTACATTAGAGAAAATAAATATTTTCTGGGAAAAATATATGACTTTGAAAAGAAGTAGAATCCTTGCTTATATACATTGTTTAAAATCTACCCATGGTGGAGAATGGAAATGAATAATCAGAAAATGCTTCTTAAATTTTTCATGTGAAACAATAAAATAGTTTTTTATGATTCTATGTTATATAATTAATTAATTGATTGCAATCATATTTTAAACTACTGATAACATCTTTCAGCCTGAAATAGAGTCTCACAAGATTTTTGATTGTATCCCTTACTAGGCATTTTATTAGAAGACCTTATTATTTTTGTAAGCTATATTATGAATGTATTTCTGGTGTCATAAATTATAAAAGCATCTGTTCTTTCAATCAACAGGATATCAAATGTGTTTTACATTAATCTGTGTGAAACAATGTATATAATGCTATCTTATTTCCCATGAGATTTCAGTAGGCACTGACTTTGTAGTAAAAAAAATATTTGAATGGTTAGGGTGTTGGAAGATGAATGGAAAATAGCAAACAAAAATACATTACAAAGTGTGAAAGATTTTGGGAATTTTAAAAATGAATTTATGACATAAAATTATTTATGCTACCCTTCTATAGTCATTTTCTATTCTACATAGAAATTTAAAAATTCAATTAGAGTAGCAGAACCTGACAGTTTTTTTTTTTTTTTAAGTACAGAGTTGTGTCTCTTTTAAAGGGTTATTTCTTGTGGCTTTAATATTATATATGACACTATAATTAGGAAATATAGATGTTGAAAAAATTTTATATTGATTTCTCATACACATTACATTGACTTTGGTTTACTCAAACGAAATAGTTGTTATAAGAATTTAGCTTTTAAGAATGAATAATGTAAAAATCTAAAGCAGCCTTGGACACAAGACTCACCTAATGTTTCCAACAGGCTACCATGGGTGAGTTGTTACCTGAGGGAAGGATTCCAACCATGAGTCAAGACTCCTTTAACTTAAATATTACGTAGTTCAATAAATCCTATAAAATGCAATATCTTATGTCATATTATTCATAAACTACATACCATTATGATATGTTTGGATTGTATAAAGAATTTATGCATTTATTTTGGACCATGCCAAATGACCTCTTCTAGCCTTGAAATTCTGTGATTTTTATAGTTTCTATTTTATTTCTGATTCTCCTTAGTCAAAGAGAATAATCTTAGAGTGCTTAATTAATATTTCCAGCATTCTACATTTTAAAAGAACCAACTGGCAAAACCCTGGTACTGAGTTAACAATTCACAGTACTTTTTCTTTTAAAAATATTAATAGGTTTGCTTGTTCCTTGAACAATAGGACCATGTGGTAACGTGATACACTGAAATCATAATTGAGAAAAGAAAAGACAAAGGACTTCATTCAGAGAGTTCTTTATGTTGGTGTCAGCATAAAAATGTTCCCTATTAAATGCAGAGCAATAATTCAGAATATTTTAGAAATTTTAAACTACTCATTATGTGTGTTACAACTGCTCCTCTTCCGAAAAATGTTACATGAATATTGTGTTCAACATATGTTCAAATATGTTTCCATAGATAGATAGGTATACATACATTAATCTATACATTGTTGGATTACTTTCTTTATGTATTTGCAGAAAATCTAATGGCTTAAAACTCCCCAAAGTATCGAATACTAAATGAAAATCAATGAGGGATGGAAATAAACCATCTTTGATGTTATCAGGTAATAAGTGGGAAACTTATTTGATGTAGCAATCCCTATGAATTTATTATTTACAAACCTGAAAGAACACTCTCTCACCACCACTAAACATCTAGTTGCAAATATATGATATGATTGTACCTTACTTTTCAGAATTATTTCTTTTGGACTTCTTTATAATTAATATCTCCTGTATTCATTATAAACCGTTATTGGAGATGAATGCAGAAGAAAACCAACACAATGGCACATTTGCAGCAATGTTTTCAACCATTTGTTACTTGTAATTCATAGTAAAGTGGCTTTATATGTTATATATTTCATCAGAGTGAGAGTAATAACCAGATAATCTTGGATCAAAGTCAGCTTAGGTGCTTTTTTAATATCCCCTCTGAAACTCCAATTAAATACGCTACTCTTCCCAGTTTCCTGTCTTAAACCTAGTTTTTAGTGTTGCCTGGAGCTGTTAAACCACTGCAACATTCCAACCATGAGGTTAACACTTCTTAGTGATGAGTGAATTACGCAAACGCAAATACAGTTAAATTTCTTCTGGAAGAAGGTAAGTAAAAGCATATATCTTGAAAAAAGCTTGGTTATCAAAGTATTACAAACATAAAAGTATAAATATGCCCTTAAGGACCTTGAACACTTTATGAAAAGAATGGTTATTACTGTACAAATAAACAAACAGATTACATATCCATAGGATAAAGACCAGAAATATTATTCTCTAAAAATATTAAATTGCCTACTTAAATTGACCCAGAGTCTCAAAAATGCTGAGTAATTTGTGATAAGCTATCAAATAGTACCAGCATTCTCTGGTCACTCCCTACCCCCTTTTTTTTCGCCCTATGTGTATCATCTTCTCTTTTTTTAAACACATTTTTTCCCTAAATATTAGGTAAGGATCATTTTTTTCACAAATGTAGAGAAAGACAATATAAATTATGTACCCTATATGGACTCTGCGATTTAAAGGGCATTTGATATTTTCCATTAAACTTTAAATGAGGGGAGCATTGGAGAGTGTAATAGGTTAACCATATACACACCAAAAGGATGTAGGATTCGAGCTTTGATGCTGAATATTTTCCTTTGTGAAATGTTGTTTAAAAAGGAAAGATAAGTACACCAATACTTTTATCAAACTACTTACTAGATCTTTCTCTTTATTTATCTGTCTCTTACTAGACAGTGAGATCCTGGAGGTCAGAGACTGTCTTAGTTATCATCTATGGACCTTGAGAATCTAATGTATTTCTTGGTATACAGCAGGTGCTCAATGTGTGCTTGCCTGGTGATTGTGATTCTTATTCCGTGATTCCCTGGCACACATCAATAGTTAGCCACTCAGCTGGACATAGTTTCTATTTCCCCTTTCTCCCTCATCCCCCATTTAGCTGACTTCATATGAAACAGTGTGGAAACAGGGCAGAAGCTAATTATTCTAAAAGGTTCAGACATGGAAAAGTGCAAACAGGTTTAATGTTCATCAGAGATCTTGACCACCTCCAGAGTCATTGACAGACAGCAATTCACAGGGCCTAATTTCAGACGAATGATTTTTCCTTGTCCTTTAATAAAGTCCCTCATTAAATTAATAATTTTACTCCTCTGCAAAAATGGACCATATATTTTCTTTTAATGATATAAGCATTTTATTGTTGAGTTGTAACATCTCTTTATATATCCTGGATATTAAACCCTTATCAGATATGTGATTTCCAAATATTTTTTCCCATTGAGTTGGCTGCCGTTTCA